>CABFWB010002577.1:81619-103005 GCA_902151455.1 Timema bartmani | reverse complement strand
TCTTATACATTTTTAAAAGATTTCTTATACTTTTGTACCATAAGGGTGGGAACCCTGCTACTCTTTAACTTGCTTACTATCTACTGGTTGCTGAGCACACATCACCAGTGGATTAACGACTTTCTGATCCAGACCTTAAAAAGTGTGGTAAGGATGTAGAGTAATTCCATGATTGTACCCTGAATTAATATTTTTGAGGGGGATGGAAGGGTCCAATTTTTGGTGTCTAATGGTGAAGTCTCCAAACAGGAGATGGTTGGGAATGGGTTTTTTTTTATCAAAGCCCTATCTTGAAGTATTTTAAAGTATTTTAAGGCATGATTGAGGTTTTAGGTAGAATGAATGGTGTAGGAGCTCATTAGGCTACTAACCTAGGCATTGAATAGAATTGCTTATTAACAATAGTTGCTTGAGTACTAAAATTTGGTGGTGTGTTCACCACGCCATTGATAAAACATTTTCATTCAGAACCATTTGTTCAATATCTCACAACAAGGAAAAAGTCTTAAAAAAAAATTGGGATTTTTTTTTTCACATGAAAACTGGGAACCATGCTGGAATTTTATTTAGGAATTTGAGGGACCACTCTGTTATAGAGTGGCCACCTTGACTGTGCTTTCTAATCATTCAAAAGGTTGTTTTTACAAAACATCAAACTCTGAATTCTCATCACCAGAAAATTAGTATTTTGATAATAAAATAAAACTTACAAATTAATAACATTCTTTTAGGGAAAATATTGAATTGAATATGGTTTTATGATATTTAATGCAAATCTCAATCACTTTATTATGACATTGGGAATCCTGTCATAAAATTATCTGTACATTTACCAATTAATGTATATATATGTATGGTATGTGTGTGTGTGTATATATATAGTAATAATAATAATAATGTATAATTGGCCTTGATCAAAATAAAAAAATAAATGGAAATATCAATTTTAATAGAATATATTTAATTTCATCCATACTCATACTCATTACACACACATTCTTGTCATTAAGTAAATTTGATTTTTAAGTCAGTTTTAATTTTATCTGTGAACTAATTTGGTTAACATATTTTGAAAACATTAAAATATGACTAAACTTGGGATATAGTATTTATTAAGGACATACTATATTATTTTAGCTGTGTAGAACATTTTATTCATGCCAGAAGTATCCAAAACATTTGTTTTATCTTATTTTAACAAAAATTGATCTTATAGTAATATTTTTTTGGAATCACAAATATTAGACTTCCCTCATTACATGAAATGCAAAATTTAATAATATGATCTAACAAATTTCAGTACATCACTCACTTGGAACACTAATATTTCATGACTTAATTGTTTCTGTGACTTACTTTAACTTAGCCAAAACCCGCTTTGGTGTCCGCATTGTCTAAGGTGCTACTCTCGCAGTAGACTGAACTGCTGATGATGGGGAGATCGAGGTTCAAATCTCAGTCAGGTGTACTGAAAAGGGGTGTGTGTGGTGGTTTCAAAATAGTTTTTCACTCTCCCTCCATGCAAATGTGGGTGCACTTCCTATAAATATAACCTTCCTCATCCATAAAACCATTAGCGTAATTAATACATAAGGGTATAACCTAAACGGGTAGTAACACACGGTGCCAAAAAATAACATTTTGTAATCAATTACATTCAAACCTGGAAAGCACACATAAAACTTATAATACACCAATAACACATTATTACATTTTCCCTGCAGTTCATATAATGTTATTCGGGGATGTTCTATGTTCACTGTTTAGAAAATAATTGATTTGATCTTAATTCATTCTAGCTCAGAATACATTTAGTATGTACTATGTATATAACATTGATAATCAATATGAAAACTTTATAGCCATATAAACTAGTCCAACCTGTAAACAGTATATAATAAAGTATTTGACAATGGCAATATTTTAAAATTATTTTTTTAAAAGTAAGTATGGTCCATTGTTGGCACACAATCGATTTGCTTAGCTTTCTGTTGTTTCATACACAACTTTATTTCATATATAAAATGCTTATATGAGTCCGAGATTTTCAATTTAAAATTGAAACAAAACTTTTTGTATATTGCATTGAATCAATTCTAAATCAAATTTCATACTGGGAAAACATTTTCAACCATGGTGAATCTGAATCCCGTATTAACTAACATTTTCATAGTCTAATTTGAATAAAGTATTTTTAAATACTTTTTTTCACCAGGCTAAAAAGATCCAAATTTCAAATACAATTCCATCAAATCCAAATTTGGGATATATTTGGATTTGAAATTTCGAATCCATTTTGAATATTTCAAATATTAAGATTTAAATTTCAAATCAAATACGAATCTTGGTTTATTTGAATTCATATTAGAAATGTTGAAGCTTCTCACAGGCTTAATATTTTTAAGCTATATTAGTCCTTTTGTGTCTACAACCTTTATTGTCACACTTTGTTCTACCCCTCGCCCTTTCTACATGACACTCTACATTTTTGCTACAGATAAAGTACCATAATAAACAAACCATTTGTATAAAAAGGACAAACGGTTATATGAAAGAGTATGGAAATTATTCCAAAACACAACCTGCAAAAGGAAATATGACTACCATATGTAATTTAGCTATTCTATCTGGTCATTGATGGACATGATATGCACATTTGTACATTTATCATTGTATTTTTAGCAGCCCTCCCGATTCGAAGGTGGTTACATTATCTGATAGCTCGTGATCTTAATTAATCACACATATGTAGCTGACAATTTGTGTATGTCCTTCACAAATTCTTTCTTAAAATATGAGTGAAGAGTGACCTTGGGCATGGGACGATTCCTGGATAGCTCATTGGTTAGAGCATCGGCGTACTGAGCCAAAGGTCCTTGATTAAATTCCCTTGTTCAGATGTCATTTTTCAATTTAAAGAATATTTTATATTTTATGTTGTGTTGTGTTTTTAGATGACAGTGCAAAAAATGAGAACTTTACAGCAACTCAGCTATGCTCCATGTCACTACAGCCTGAAGAGTCAGATCCACCCCTGCTGTGGTCTTTGCGGGCTAATAGACAGTGGCGTAATTTAGTGGCCTATTGGCTGCTTGGTCTCTGCAACAACTATGGTTATGTTGTGATGCTCAGTGCTGCGCATGACATTCTTAGTCAGAATTTCAACACCAACACTGTAGGTAACACACTAGTGTCTATTGGGTGTAGAGAAACTATTTATTTTTGTTTTATTACTATGTGTTCTGTCTTTTGACAGGTAGGTTGCCTTGTACATATTGATTCCTCCAGCATGTCCTATCAGCAGTTTCCTTTTTTAGATCCTGTATCTATAATTTGTGTTATTGGTCTTTCTGGTACCCTTCTACCTCACAGGCTGTATTTAATGGCAACACTCAATAAGCCATTTATTCTAATGATAGGTGATCCATAAAGTTGGCCTTTCTTTGTAGAATATCATAAAGAATCTCTTTCTTTTCATTGAATCTTTTTAGAACTTAGTCATTAATTACCAAATCTGTCCACTTAATCGCTTCTATTCTCCCCCAGCACCACATAACTTATTCTCCTTTTTCCTCAGGATCCATATCCAAGCAAAAAGCTCTGAGTGATCAAAGTCCATGTTTGCTGTGTTTTAATCTACACAAATAAATAGCAAGTAAATTGTAATTTTTTACTCATCAGTGAGCAATGACTTTTCATCCAATATCTTACATTGAATTTTGATAAAATGAATGTTTTTGGTAAAATGTCTACAAAATTTAGTTCATACAATTATTCTCAAAAATAAAGTGACCAAGAGTAAGTTCACTCTTTATATACAATATGTATCTCTAACTCCCAAGAAAAATGTGAAATTGAGCCTGGGTATGAATGTGAGTAAATAATTAACCAATTCTGATTCTGACTCTGACTAGGCTAACTTGTTTTATTCTGCTGAGTATCCCTTTACTATCAACCTTTCCTGTACATTCCTTTATAGGCTTTCCCTTCCTATAGTAGATCTAAAGAATTCTTCCTTCCCTATCTTTGCAATAAAGTCACCTACAGTAGACCCTCCCACATCCAAATTCTGAATATCCATCTATTCGCTTATGCGACCTTTCTACTCTGGTGCTTGTCTGTACTTGTCTATGAGTTAACGCTGTTTCATTATTTTTCTGTCACAACGGGCAGTCGGAGGCTGACATTTCTCTTATGCAGTTCACTGTTTTTTAACCTGTCATTTGTTTATATTTGATTTTTTTTATGTTTGTTTGTTTACATTTGATTGATATATTGTTTATATTTGATTCATGAACATAAATAAGACAATTAAAATGTCTCTTTGAAGGCAGGCCTTTAGCTATCTAACATTTAATGCACGTAGAATAACTCACACGGTGTGTTTGCAATTTTAGGTTGGCTTAGTTAAGTTGAGTTGTCTTATTTATAAGATAAACACTTCAATATATTTTACAAAACTATAATATTTCTTGTTTTCTGGGTTTTAGTTTTTTTTTGTTCCCTATACTATCCGACCTTTTTTGTGTTCCAACTATGTCCCAGTCCCGTGGGTGGTGTTGGCTAATTGGGGGCCCACTGTATCACAACTTTCATTTGATAGGTTGGAAACTCGTCAAACAGGTGTTCTAGCTCTTCATAGAAACTCTTCTTTACTAGGTCATCTTTGTCCTCTGTTGGACAATGCACATTGGTAATGAACTGTATTCTGCCATCTCCTTTCTACCACTATAATTGGCACCTTATCGTTTATGCTGACATACTCTTTCTGAAGACTATAAAGCCTCTGCCTAAACCATGTATGTCCGTTCCTCCATGAAAAAAATAATTGTATCTGCCTTATTCTATCCTACCATCTCCTGACCATCTAACCTCTTGTATATAAAGATGTGTTGTTCGCAAATGAATGGCTCAAATTGAATGGTTCCTCTAGATTAACGAGTCGAACTAGCTCACCTTGATGTGAACTAGTTCAAATTGAACTACAAGATGAAACAACACAACACAAGACAATCAAGATTCTTTGGCTAATTTCGGTTGCAGGAAAAAACGGGAAAATTAATTGTATTGTTTGCTATTTCCTTTGTTATCATCTCCACCCATCTCTAGCTTCAAACAATAAGCATCATTAGCCTTATTGGTATGGTGAATAGTTGTTAGGATAAAGGCTATCCTATAAAACTCAAAAATTCTAAAACTATCATTAATCGAACAGCTTGTGCTGTTGTAAATGTTCTTATTTAAAATATATTATATGTGATAAGGAATATGTTTTATTTTATTTTAAATAGGTTTTTTGCTTTAGTTTTAATATTATAACAGCTATTTTTAATTAAATACTCAAAAAATACTTTTAGAAGTTTTAAATTTGATTCATGAACATAAATAATATAATTAAAATGTCCCATTTAATGCACATAGAATAACTCACGCAGTATAGCTTGTGAACTGGTAAACGACCAACTGCAAGGAGTGCAAGTCGTGCTACTAGGTTGGTCGCAAACAATGAACACCAGGCTGGAGTTTGGTTGGTTGTGAGCAATAAGCTACAAGCTGAATTCAGTCGGTTGTGAGTGACAAACTACAAGTTGGAGTTTGTTCAGTCGGGAATGATGATTAACAAGTTGTATTTCAGTTGGTCATGAATGACTGAACTGGTTAAATGAACGGCTCATTTTGTGAACTTAATCACTTTGAACCGTTACCAAAAATTAGCTGTTCTGGCCATCTCTATTTATATAGCTATAATATATAATCCAAACTTACTTAGGTACTTTATTAATCATTGATTGTAGTGCTCCGGGCCTATATAAGCTCCCATAATTCCACACCCCAATCCTCATATCTTTCCTAGCTTTACTATCCCATGACTCCCACAGAATAGTCCCAGCCAAGAGATCCAATTGGGGAACTATAGCCTTCATATCTGAAGGCTGTATCCTCTACCCGCAACCTGAGGACACGCTATATCATGGCTGCTAGGGACCCACGAAACAAATAAAAACAGTATTTAAAATAAATTTACAAGCCGAAAACAAAAAACACAATAATAACACCTTTACATATCATATTCTGAAAATTGAAAAATGACACCTGGACACGGGAATCGAACCCGGGACCTTTGACTTAGTACGCCAATGCTCTACCACTAAGCTATCATGGAATCGTCCTGTGCCTAGGGTCATTCTTCACTCATATTTTAAGGCAGAGTATATGATGGACGTGCGGAAATTGTCAGCTACAAATGTGTGATTTTATTAAGATTCTTAAATATGCAATCCCTTACAATTATAATAATTGTACAAGTGGCAGAAATAAGCCAACTACCGAGTCAAAGGTGGCTGCTTTATCTGATAGCTCGTGATCTTAATAAAATCACACATCTTAAGCCGACGATTTCCTCACGTCCATCATAGACTCTGCCTTAAAATATGAGTGAAGAATGACCCTGGGCACGGGAAGATTCCTGGATAGCTCAGTGTTTAGAGCATTGGCGTACTAAGCCGAAGGTTCTGGGTTCGATTCCCGTGTCCAGGTGTCATTTTTCAATTTTCATATTATGATATCTAGATGGAGTAATCCTCATTAAACACATAAATAATAGCTTTGGCTATATGATACTCTTACATATTTGGAAATGGTTCTACTTTTTACATCAAGGTAATAACAGATTGAAAAATGCAAATGTTAAATATATATATTTTTTTTTAATTGGTCATCTATTAATTTTTTATGTTTTGGATATATTTTAGGTTATTGTCATGCTGATAAGTATCATATTATAATTTAATTTGATTATGAATTTTAAAATTTATTTTAAAAAGAGAAAGTGTGTTTCAGAACAAAACAATATTCATATAGTGACATAGAAATACCAATAGTTCACTAATCTTTTATATAATCCATTATTATCGAAATAAAACATTTTCTTAGGAGATGTGGATCTTGGTATTTTCTTTGAATTAAACTATTTTGTTTGATTTAATAATGTTTTACTTGTAGCTATAACCATATAAAACAAACAATCACTGCTTACCTATAATAATAATTACTAACAGGATTCATTATATTTGCCATTGTTTTAAATTTTCAGGGGGATACAATCTCAGAGAATGTGGGTCTTAAAGCCAACACTAGTCGTGACTGTAATCCAACATCCACTGGGGAAATTTTACTGGCAGATATATTACCTGGTTTGATAATCAAAATTGTGGCTCCCTTCTTTACCTTTAATATTCAGTAAGTATTATTTAAAAAAAAATTGTTTGATATTTGTTAATTTTTCATAACTTTTATTTATAGGTACAGTAATCAATTTTTCTTAACATCAATTTTGTGAATGCTTAACTTTGAAGATATCTTTTTTTTTTAATATTGCCATCTTATTCATTCATATTTAAAGAAATCAAGTCTCCATGTCAATGACATTTTTTACCGTCCATTTATATGTTGGTTTTCTCCAGCCCAGGATATTGGCTTCTTGCATTCAATGGAACAAAGCCAGTACCAGACTCGGCAAGCGTCCCAAAAACATATATACTTTTTTTTAATGCCTACAAAGTCAGTCAAAGAAATATCAGAGATCCAATTTAGGCACTATTCTAAATTTAAAGTGAATTTTCTAAACACAAATTTAATGTGTTGTCAATCTTTTTTTTATAATACATATATTTGTGTTTAAATTCTTATCTTACATAGATTGTGAGTAAAAGATTAAAATTAAATTAAAAATAATACCATTAACAAATGAGTGTGGCTTAGAAATTAGTCAACACTGGTTATTCTTTTGATTCTCATTAATAATATAATAATTGTTTTGTTAGATTGTACAAGCATTTTAAACATTTTAAATTTATTATTAATTTGTAGACACCAAAATAAAAATTTAGTTTGCAGGGTTATAATATATAAACTTTATGTAATTTACCTTAAGACCTATCCTAATAATAACCACTTTGAAATATAAATATTTGACAGTAGAATAGTTTCAGACTGTTTTGTACACACAAGTAAAGATTTTATATCATTACCTCTTTAGCATTGGTGAATTCTAATAAATGTCTTACAACCCCTTTTGAATTTTATACTTTCTAGCCAATGACATACCAATATAAATATTTGTTCACAATCATCCTTAATGTTATTCCTTTTACATGTTCCTATCTAAGTGTCCTATCATCCTTTACCAATTTCCTTTTTCTCCCTTTTGTGTTTTTTGGTTTTCTCTTATGGGAAGTTGCGTTGCGCATTTCACACTCCTCTCACCTTTCCTATGCCTTCTTCCAAATATATATTACAACAATCCATTTTTTGTAATTAACAATTAAAAATCTAGAAACAATCTCAAATTATATATTTTGGATCAAAACTATGATTTAAAATTCAAATGTGATACTACATCATTAATTAGAGGTCATGCTAATTACTCAAAGTAGGTTGTGGTACAAAATATTACAAACATTTTAAATTTCACAGTGCTACTCAAGGATTCACTTGAAGTACCCACTTCGGTAGGATACTAATAACTCAAAATGGGGATAATACAAGTACTTTTCTTGTTGGTGCAAAATGATACAAATCTAGTAATAAATTATGGCATTGTCAAAAGTTTAAAATCCAAAAGTGTTATTACTATTAATGGTCCTGGGGGCTTGGGTGGGATTTTCCAAAAACCCTTAGGTTTCCCTTTCCCCTGTCATCCTTTTCTTTAAATTTAAATACAATAGTTTGACTATTACTTGTATCTCAGCCTTTACACCAAACTTGGTGACAGCTACCATCCTTTTCACCACCACCATCACCAAACTCTCTCCACCCCATAAGCAAGAGCTGATCTAGATTATAGTCAGATCTTCTTTAATTTTTAAGGAATCAAAAAGAGAAATTGAATATAAAATTAAATATAGCTTCAAGAAAGTACAGTGCAGCTATTAAACTCATCTCTAAAGTGATTGAAAGTACATAAAGAACTTTTAAGACAGAAGCTTGAAGGAAGTAGCATTTACTATGTTAAAGAATAAGAACAGAAAAAAGTAAGATAGTTTAATTCAAAGATAACTATACAATTCTAAATTTCCCCTTATTTTCTAATATTTAAATAAGGGATTGAAACCAAGGAGTAGAACCGGAACCAGAACCGCTAACCGAAATTAACAGCTATTTTTTAGGAACTAGAACTGGAACAGAAACCCAAAAAGTTAAGTGCTTAAGAACCATAACTGGAATTGAAATATATTTTTAGGTTAGTAAAAGTTCTTACCAGTTCTTACAGACTCTTAAGTTTTATAAAAATAATGTATGATTGCATTTTATGCCCTTCTTTTTGAAACTTAACTCTATTTTGACAATAAAATGTTTTCCCTTTACAAGGAATTTTTGTGGGGATGCGATATATTTATTTTCCAATGGGATTATAGAAGCATCAATGAGTACTTAAAAGTAAACTCAAATTCTTGAGGAATGATTATTGCCAGATTGTTTAGGATTTTCTCATTTTACTCTTTAGGCTAGGGGCATAGTATTTAACTTTGAGTGACAGCAAACATGTCTAAGAAGGGTGATTACTGAGAAATGAGAACCTGCCCAGTTGTAAAAGCTGTCTAAGCTTAATACCAAAAAATTAACTTAAATTGTTATTCCTAAAAGTTAAACTCTTTAAGTGGTTGTTGGATGGCCGATTTGCTTGGAGTGATGGATGGGGGAAGGGGTTACAAATTGTTAATCATTTCATTCTGCCTCCAAATATAAAGTAATAAGTAGATAAAAGTTTGTATTGATTGTATGTAGTTCAGAAGTGTTTGAATTATTTTACAAATGGGGTGAAATAAATATTACCCATTGGGGACTTTCTTTAAGTGACAGAGTGAGTGACACATAAAGGCTATTATTAGGATAGGTCTTAAGGTAAATTACATAAAGTTTATATATTATAACCCTGCAAACTCATTTTTTATTTTGGTGTCTACAAATTAATAATAAATTTAAAATGTTTAAATTGAAATCGAGAATATATTACTGCAATATTATTTTAATATCCTGTTAATAAGGCCTAACAGACTGTTTTAATACATAATAATAATTGACAGACACTTATAGCTGATACATTTTTTATACAACTAAACTAAAATCGTATAGGTGTCCACTCTTTCAATTTGTTTGCAAAATGGTAACTGGTTTGGCTGCATCAAGCCAGCATTAAATATTTAATTCATTTACTTTTTTCATTGAAAATACACATAAAATAAAGTTTTTTTTATGTACTGATTTGAAAATAAAATGAAATTATTTCAAAAAATTATAAAATAAAACTTCATGTCTTCATCCCCCAATTGAGCCATATTGACCGAGCAACCGCCATCTTTTGGTGAAGATGGTGCCATTTTCTACTAATAGATCGTGTCCTCTGGTAGTTAATATCAGTTTTTAAACCAAAGCCGCTGCTTTTTCATTCAAGTAGTTCCTAATTTGCTCTCAGGAGGATGAATTTGACCTCGTTCCAGATCTACTGCTTCACAGGCAAATCTGGAAACGCTGGGGATCAAACCTGATACCTTTGGATCTATAGCCATGAACTCGGACCACAGAGGCGGTCTTTTTTTATTATATTTTAGAGTTCTGTCAAACAAAAATAAAATAAAATAATCTGTTCAAATGGCATCCTGAACTATAGTAAATTGTGCAATTATAAAGCTCCTGAACTATTTGTATTTTTTACATAAATAATTAGTATTTTATAGTAATAGTAAATATAGTATATAGTAAATATAGTAGTAGTAAAATTTCTTAGTAATTTAAAAATTTTTTAAAAATCTCCAGAGCTTGGATATATAAAATCACCCCGACAGATAATAGTAGCTATAAATTACAATCCCGTTTCATTTAATATCTAAAATCTTTATTGAGTATAAAACTTGTTCACACCACTTTTTTGGTTACATTTTTGGACGGTAGAAGTTCTGAGTAGATTTTTTTATCAGCCCATCATTACATACATTTTTTAGACTGCTTTCTCCCATTTGATGTCACCAGCCAGTATTCCGACTAGGTACATTAAACTAGTAGCCATTCTGCTTCACTTAAATGAGTGTGGTTGGAATACTGGCTTAGGGCCTTGAAAGGGCACAGGAAAGTTCTAAAGGAAACCCAGAAGCATCAACTGAATCTATCCATTCCTATTTTTTTGTTTTCCATGCGATTTATTTTATTATGTTTTCAGTGCACGTATATTGCTTGTGGTGTTGTTAGAAGCAGTAGGATTTATATTGGTCGCCTTTGCCACTGCAGATAGGATGGCTTTGTTAGGTGTTGTCAGCACATCTCTTGGATCAGGGCTAGGAGAAGTCACACTACTATCCTACAGCACATTTTTTGATAAGTAAGAGTATTGATTTTCAATATAAGCTTATAATAACTAAGATTTTCCCATCTATCTGACACCATAGCTTAGTTGGTAGTATGTCTTTCTGCTGGGCTAAGGGTACCAGGTTCGATTCTCGGCATGGCCAAAAAATCTATCATTGGTGAAATGTGGGTTTATCCTTTCACAGTGATGAACGGCCGGGAACTAGATGTTGTGCCTGTCCTAGTCTTAAGCTAGATTATAAGGCATGTGAAGCTATAACAGGCCTAGAAAGCTGGTAGTGGAAAATATATGACTTGAATAAAAAAACTGCCACAGACTGGAAACAGTACTGGGTGTAAATGTTCTCATCTCAACTCTGTATAAATAATATTAATTATGATTCTTTGTTTTATAGATAATAAATCTGAATGGTGCCATGAAGGCTCCCTTAGTAAATTTTAAAATATTCAAAAATGACCATATTTTACTATATGTTTTCTACCAGAATTATACTAGGTTAAAGAATAAAATTACAGGTTGTATGTCCTTTCAAAAAGTTGTTGGTAACAAAGAGATCTTTCCACCAAATATGAGTGGATTCAAGAAAGGGAAACAGCTAAATATGTTGTGGTTTTATAATTAGAAAATGTTCACACACACACACATATATATATATATATATACTATATTTCTGATCATGTAAATTCTAATGAGATTTCATACATAAACCATAAGTTTATTAAAATAATATTTATCAGTAAGAGTTTTGTGTTATCTTTTCAAAGCTATTGAAAGGATGAAAGGTTAAGGTTTAAAAAAGTGAATATTTAGCACACTAAAATAAAATCATGATTTGCATTAATTAATTGAATATTTAGGATTAATAATAAGACCATTTATGCTAGTTGATCTGTGCATTGCATTAATGTTTCAGAGTTTAGCAATGTGATTGCATGATTTAAATCAAATGCTAGTCAAAATGAGTATTTTTTTATAATCTGTATGTAGGCAACAACCCTATTAGAATCAAACTTGGTGGTACTCCCAATCAGTACCGGCCTGAATTAAAGCACTACCAATCAAAACCAATTGTCACTGTTTGTATTGATAAAAGTTCCTTTAGTAGAGCGAATTAAAAAATAATTGAAATGTTACTATAACTTAGCTCCTAATGTTTTATTATCAATAGTGTTTAAAATTAGACAAAAATCTAAATATGCAAGTAATTTTAACTACCTGTTGTCCAGTGCTAATATAATTCCATCATTTATATTAATTTATTTTATTTATTTACTATGATAGATTTAAAATAAATAATAGTATATATCTTAGTTGGTTGTCAAATATATTCATACGTAATCTTACCAGTGATGTGTCATGAAGGGTTGTCAGAGTATGCGTAATTTGTTAAAACTGTACCTGTGAAATTTTCTCACCCACTTGATTCTCATTTGACGAATCTTACATAGGTTCTTCTTTCTTTACCTTACATGGGAATGTATTTAGGTTGACACTTGGCCCGTAAATGTTCTACAGTAAAAACAATTCACTAATATGTTTTAAACAAACTCTGTTTATTCTGACAACAAGCCATGGTGTGGCACGGAATAATACATTAAATATTCTACTAAAAATTACAGAAATGTGGTGTCAACATGGTCATCAGGAACAGGAGGGGCTGGAATACTTGGAGCAAGCTCCTATGCTGGCTTAACTTCCCTCGGTCTAAGCCCATCCAAAGCTCTTCTCATCATGCTAGTTATACCTGCGCTTATGGCTTTCTCGTGAGTCTTTAAATAAAAAGAGCATTTATGCAATAGTAAAACTACCAGTAAATTTAGTGATTTGGGGTCTTAAAGGATTATGACACTACATATGGTTTTCTTAAAAGTTACAATGGAACTTATTAATATGAACTCTTGCCCACATGTTTCTGGTCGCAGATTGAGTAAAAGGAAAAGCGGGTTTGTAATTTAGGCAACACATTTCAGGGGTATAACTAAAGGTAGAGTAGGGCTAATGTTTGAGCAAAAAATTAACTCTGCCCTACATGTTTCTGGGAGCAGATTAAGTAAAAGGAAAAGTGGATTTGTAATCCAGGCAACACATTTCCGTGGGAGAACTAAAGGTAGAGTAGTGTTAGTAGTTGAGACAACACATTTTCTAAAAGAGGATCCGGGTTAATAGGGGCTTGGCAGTAAGTTAGGAAGAAGAGATGGTATGAAAATAGTGTAATGTTAAATTATTAACTGGAAATGGGGTGTATTTTCATATATTGAATAATATGTTAGAATCTATAATGATTTTTTTTTGTTGACATTTTTACATCTTAAGAGAACTTAAAAATTATATTTTTATATCTTATTTACTATGTGTGAAAACTTTTCACTATTCTCAAGCTGGAAATTAGATTAATATGGTGTATTCTATTATAAAATAACCATACATAGTTTATTTTGCATTGGCAATTCATTGATATGCACATACATACTCTTGGTAATTAAAGAATCCTTTAAAATTTGTTCTATGTCACCATTATTGTTAAGTAAATTTTGACAAAATACTGATGTTCTTCTATCTATCATTGAAAATAATTGAAATGATTACATTCAAGAAATTTGCATCAGATGTATTCTATATTATTCACATTAGTGTAGATTTGCAAACAGCTATGAAATTTTCAATTTAATTTATAAAACTACGATTAGACATGTGAAACATTTAAAACTTTGAAGATATCCATAAATGTAGTTTGTATATTTTATCCTTTTACCCCTCGTGTTGATTAAAGCTTGATAGTTACTCCAGTCTGTCTTGATCGATGTGTTAGATGTATCCCATCGTAACAATGGTCAAGAGATGGCTTGGCAGGTGAGACCACGAGGATCTAGGGGAAGGAACTAAGGAAATAGCTTAGCGTGTGAAACCGCGATGTGCTATAGGAAGGAAATAAGGAGATATCTTGGTGTGTGAGACCGCGATGAGCTAGAGGAAGAAATTAAGGAGATATATTGGCATGTTAGACCGCGGTGATATAGTGGATGGCAATAAGAAGATGGCTCGGTGTGTGACACCATGGTGAACTATAGGAATGAAATAAAGAGGTGGTTCGGCGTGTGAAACCGCAATGAGCTAGAGAATGGAAATAAGGAGATAGCTTGGCATGCAAGACCATAGAAGATTTACTCAATGAATACACCCTTATTTTAAAATAACGGTTTAGTTTCCTTGAAAGGTTGTTGTCCACTACGTGGCTGGTCAGCTTCTGATATTTGGGGTGACCAGTCGCTTTCTTTATACCCCCTGTCGGGTAGTTTGTAAAGTATCTGCTCGTGGCTAAGCTTTCCCGAAAGGGGTGGCTAGTTGTGTGCTGTCAGCTCCTAGCCGAGCGGCCACAAAAAGAGAGACGGTAGGGTCAGAGTCCCTAGCTCTGAGGGGATGAACGGGGTGGAGGGTGGTGCAAGAAAGAGTAATGGTGGGCCTTGGGGGAGTGAAAGAGTGTGATAGGTACATATAGTTAAGTAGAGAAAAATGGGGCTATCAAACCATTGACAAGTAATATAATTATCTATCAAAATTATCTACTGAATATTTTGTCAATTTTGCTCTTGGTATCTATGTAGTAATTTTTGAATGACTATCAATAATTATTTTACAACAAACATATTTGTTTATAAAGTTATTATTGATACATAACACTTGGTGAGTTTAATTCAATTTTAAATAATAATTAACTTATTAGTTAACACTCTTATCACTGACTTTTATGATTGGGGTTTAATTCTCACAAGCTGTATTGGACTGGTTTTTCTTAATTATTGTGATTTTTCAAGACTAATCGTTGTGAAATGCTTAACATTCACCCTTACTTATCCTGTTCCCTTACGTAACAGAGCTATAATCTTACAGTCACTATTAATACTAAGTGTTTGTGACTAATGTAATAATAACAAAGTTAAGTGTTGTCTTATTATGAGGCCAGCAGATTTAATTCAAAAATTGTTGTGTGTCAATAACATGAACCAGATAAGTTTCATACAATTATCTTAACAAATATACTTGTTCTAGTTTCTGGGGGCTGCTGCAGTACCCTAATGATCATAGGTTATTAAAAAGAAGAAGAATGAATCCAACAGTTTGTCCAGTTTCACCCAATGTGACCACTTCAATTTGTAGGCCAGCAATTCTAGAAGAAATGCAAACTAATAAATCACAGATGGGTCTTAAAACAAAGCTGAAAAGTATTCCTATGTTGTTTAAGTTCATGCTGCCCCTTGGTGGAGTTTATCTATTTGAATACTTCATAAATCAAGGACTGGTGAGACAACAATTACACACATTATTTATTTGAAATAACCGATTCACTATCTTGTTTAAAGAGTTAGTTTCTTGGTTAATTTATTTGCACCCTATAAGCAAAAGTGGTAATTCATTCTTAATATACTTGTGTCTATTTACTAGAATTCATTAATAATTTTACACCTTTTATTCCTAATTTATTATAGAAATGAAGTGTAACCATGGGTTGAGGTTAGTTATCCGATATAATAATTTTTGACACCTCACATATTTTCAATTTAATCTTTATTTTGGTGACTGACCAGATTATTGCAAAAAAAATGATTAAGCTTATAATAGAATTTTCATTTTATTTGAAGAATCTTAAAAATACACCACAGATTATAATGTTTACATCTTTGAGTGTGTTACATAATTCACTTTATTATGAATCACACATTTAAAGTAATTGTTAACATAACCCTTAATAGCTCCTGCGATTTTTGTTTAACATAAAGAGCTGTATACCGTCATTTTGACAATGGGTCAAGAAATTATCTCAAACTTATGGCTTTTTGTGAGATAAGTCAAAAGCATATAAAAATATGTATTTTAGATATATATTCTTTATTAATTGTCTGTTTAATATGTTTTAAAGGATAAGTTTGTCTTATTTTAAGGTACACTTAAATTCCACATGAAAAATGAAACTACATATACATACAAACAAAACCATGCAAGTAAATGAAACTATAAGGTTTGCTTTTTAAGTAACAAATATACGATGTACAATACTATCTTTTTTTTCCTTATTTCCATTACTGTTTCCCACCTGATCTTTGCCTCAATTTTTTTTAATTGGTCAAACATATGAAGCTATGAGAAACTTTCTTTGATATCTTCACAGAGAACTTTGCCAAAAAACGTGGCTATCATAGCCATCATGTTTTGATTGTGAAAATTTGGCTCCTCGAGATGTACAAAACATACTGATCCTACAAAGCAAAAGTGGGAAAACTTTAAATAGAGGGATTCTCCACATCACCTTCCCGTCCGTTCATCCAAGATATGTCTGACATTAACAAGGATGAAAAAGTTTGCAGAAGCATGTGTTTGATATTGAACGCATAATAAAAACCTAGAGACAGTTCCCAGTTAAACTGATGTTCTCTATTACTATTATTTAGCTACAAGGTCAAACCTTGAACATGGTTGATATCTATCTACCCAAGCCCGTTTTCAGCCATGGCCATTATTACAACATAAAGATTTTTTTTACAATCAAAGCATTGCACACACTTATAAATTGAGGGTTAAGTTTCTAAGGTTGGTTGGTATAGTAATCAACCTGTCATAGACAGGCCTAAAAACTAGTGAATTAATACAGTGTAAAATCTTGAGAGTTCATTATAAACAGTACCATAGCTACACTGCTCACTGAGAAAAAAACTAGCTGAGACAACAATTCTACACCAATTTTCTTAGACCTCTACAAAGTAGGTACTAGGTGCACCTCCATTGCCTACCTCCCACCAAAAAGCTCTTTTTTTACTGTCCATGTAGGGTATACAAGACAGAAAATGAGAACAACATTTGTTTTTTCCATAATATTATTGTCAAATTAACCTCCAATTGGACGGCAAAAAAATAAATAAAAAAAGCTTAGCCTTTGTTTGTCCTACACAAGGATTCATCTTCACCCTTCCCTGAAAATATTGGACAGGATAATGACAGAATTTTTCCACCAAGGTATTGTTAGCTTGTTCTAAAAACCAAGGACATGACATGACATGACCTACACAAAAAATAATTAAAAACAAAAGTTTATTCTAAATTTTCTGGAAAAATGAGAATTCCCTCTAGAAATAAATGATACAGAACTCCACACGGATTTCTCGCTCTATTGTTTAAAAAATGGAGATACTTACTCAAAATTCATAATATAATATATACTAACGAACCTGAGAAAAAATTGTGCCATACATATGTAAAACATTTTTTGACTCCGGGTTTTAAATTTCATAATTTTATTTTTAAATAATTAACGTCTCCATTTGTATATTTGGACCAATAAAAAATATCGATATTGGGTCCCCAAGGATCAACACTTTGTATTAAAATTTCGACCTCCGGTTCAAATTTTCATCATTTTACTAAGGGATGCACATCTTATTGTTATCACATTGCAATTAAATTTCTCTTTTATCAATTTTGATCAATAAAATAGGTAATTATTGACTATTAAGCCTAAAATGAGAAAGATAGAATCGTAATAGCCGATTTTGAGAGAATGGAATTTTTCTCTTTTCACCCTTTAGTAAACTGCTATTAATTTAAGGGTTTGACAGACACACAGACAGATGGCGTTGTAAAAACCACTTTTTAGGGTTTGGATGGTCATGAAACATCGACATCCATATATATCTCGTGCTAGATATTTTTGACGGCCGTAATACTTTACCTTAAAGTGTTGGCAAAGTTAAAAGAAATTTATTGTGTATAGCTTGAAAACTTTTGGTTTATAAAAATACATTTTAAGTGAAAGATATTTATTGTAAATACATCCACATGTATGCAATGATAAGTAATATTCATATCCCAAAGACTTACGGAGATATAATTAAAAATTAGAGTTTACGCATCAGACCGGAACCCTTAAGGTAATTTTGACGATAGTTGAGAGTAGCCATTTCGACTGTGATATTGATCAAATCTTAGAAATTATATTTAATCAAAATCGTTAAAGCCGGTTTTTATAAAATCGATTTTTTCTCTTTCCGCCCTTAAGGAAACTACCCTTAATTTTAAAGTTGGACATCCAATTCCATAAACTCCCATAAGCTCTAGCCCGAGGTACAGACACAGACAGATGGATAGAGAGAAAGACAGCATTGCGAAAACCACTTTCTAGGGTTTGAGGGGTCATGAGACGTCCCCATCCATCAAAATCTCGAGCACAATTTTTTTGACGATCACAATACTTGCTCTACCTGTGAGGTAGCAAGAAAGTAAAAATATTAATATTGGTTCCCCAAGGGTCAACACTTCGTTTTAAAATGTTCACTTCCTGTTTAAAATTTTTGAGATTTTATCAGGGGTTGCACATCTTATGGTTATTGCATTGCTATTAAATTCCTCATTTATAAATTTTGACCAATAAAATAGGTAAATATTGACTATTGAATCTAAAATGATAGAGATAGATCATTGTTGTACAAACATTTCCTCTAAGAGGTTGAAAGAAAAAGAACATACACTTTTTGAGAGACTTGCTTATTTCTTACTTTATGGCATTAGAGAATTATTGCGTCAAGACTTAAGTAGTATCTCTTTACAACTAAAAGCTCACAAAATTGTATTAATATATTTGCCAATATCTCAGAAACGGTTGGTTTTATAAAAATATAATTCATATAATTTTTCTTTATTTTTAATAGTAGGCCTACTACATTTTTGCAATGATGAGTTATTTAGTCTGTCAAATATTTGCGGAGATACGAAAATGTACGCTTTTATATAGTACCCTAAAAGTCATTTTCATGGGAAAATTAAACTTGCGAGTTTATTTATAACCTCAATCAACTCCTAGATATGAATTTTAATCAAAACCATTAGAGCCAATTTTGAGAAAATCGATTTTTTCTCTTTTCACTAAACTACTCTTAATTTTGAGGTTAAAAACACACACACACACACACACAGACGGCATTGCAAATACCACTTTTTAGGGTTCGAGGGGGTCATGAGACGTCAACATCCATTAACGTTTCAGGTTAGTTTTTTTTTATGGTCGCAGTACTTTACCTTTAGTTTTTGAAAAGTTAAAAAAATATACATATTTGCATATAGCTTGAAAGTTATTGGTTTTATAAAAATATGTTCCAAATAAAATATTTTTATTATAAATAGATCTACATATTTTCAATGATAAGTAATTTCATATCTCAAATAGTTTCATAGATATGATAAAAAAAGAGAATTTATGCAACAGACCGGAGCCCTTAAAGTCATTTTGCCGAAAAATTGTGAGCAGCTATTTTGTTTGGAATATTTATAAATGTTTTGAAATGAAATTTAATCAAAATTGTTTGAGCCAATTTTGAGAAAATCAACTTTTTCTCTTTTTACTCTTCAGTAAACTACCCTTAATTTTAGGGTTGGATATCCATTTCTAAAAACCCCTCGGGGCAACCCGATGAAAACCTTAGATACCAAGTCTTAGCCCGACCGGTAAAATAGTTTAGGCTCTAGTTGGAGGTACAGACAGACAGACGGACATTTAAAAAAAACCTTTTTCTTATTCGAGGGGTCATGAAACGTCAAGATTCATCAAAATCTCGAGTTCGGTTTTTTTGACTATCACAATACTTCCTCTACCTGTAAGATAGATAGCTAGAAAGTAAAAAGGATATTTAGAGTAAGAAATTAGAATCAGGCCTTTTCTTACTCCTGTCAAATTCAGTTAAATTTACCATTAATTCTTGAAAATTTCTGTAATTTACTATTAAAGTTAATATCTAGTACTTATTTTTCCTAATTCCTGTCAAGTACTTATTAGAAATACTGCTTTTTTTTCCTGGCATGGTCATGTAACTATTTTATTTCAAGTTAATTACTACAAACTCCTGCTCCAAATATTATTTATTAATACAGCTTCTGTTATTAAAATTAGCTTCTTACTTGGTCTAGCTAATATTCCAGATTTTAGTTTGACTCACTAAGGAGTATAGAAGCTTTAATAAAAAGAGGGCAGCAAGAGATGATGTTAAACAGGTGCACAAGAGACCTGCTACAGAAAATAAAAGTGCCCTTGATGTGTAAGGAAGTGCAATAGGGAGTACTTTGTACTTATAGTTACATATTCAGCAAACATGGACATTGGATGTAAAAAAGATCAGGAAAATGTAGTCCATGGGAGTGAAGTTTTTGAGGATCATGCTAGCTGACACAAGGAGAAACAGGATTAAGAATGAGGTTGTCCTAGCAATATTTGGGATACAGGTAGTACATCAGATAATAGAGGAAACAAGGCTGAGGTGGTATGGTCATGTAATTGGGATGGAAGGGATGGAAAAGGAAAGAAGGCCAAGGAAAATGATGGAGCTATAGTGAAAAGACCACAAGGAAGACCAAGACAGAGATGGAAGGAGCTGGACTCCTAATTTTGAAACTTGCGAAAATATTTGTTTGTGAGCTAGCTTGCAACTCATGAACTCGCAAATCGCAGACTGTACTAAAACAGAGCTTATTTTGAAAGGTTTCTACTGTCGTGCGAGTCGGTGTAGTGTTGTTTCGCTTGTGACTGAGTTTTCAATCCGACAACACTGTAAAACCATGACGTGCCAAAGGATTGAGGCGATGAGATGCCACAACACGCCATTATACAAGATACGTAGCTGAAAGTAAACACTATTATTGTATTAAGTGCATCATATAAAACGATTTGTTTAGTTTTATTAGGAAACCATCTTCTATTTTTATATATCTAAGCTTGTTGTCGCAAAAATTTTCAAGATATATGACTCTATGTAAAACTGTCTTTCAAGCAACCTCCACTTTAGCACACTTGGTAGCGTGCTTAATCTAAATTCCGATGTCCACAAGTTCGATCCCACCCCGGTTACAGTACTTTAATTATTTGTCTGAATTTAAATCACTTTTTAGTAATTAGAATTCAGTAATATATTATTTTATTTTCGCAACTATTTTTAAAACATAAATATGCCCTAAATGTTTTGCTATGCGAATAATAATAAGCTTGCTTAGT
>CABFWB010002577.1:30337-81559 GCA_902151455.1 Timema bartmani | reverse complement strand
CCCTAAAGATTTTTATTATTAGAATAATAATTAGCTTGCTTAGCCTTATTTTAAAATGTGTACATTTTTATGTCATAAAACCCATAAATTTAATTTTAAATAATCACCTACATACAAAATTTCAAAATTAATGTATATCTTAGACTCTGATGTGGGCCTACCATTTTTAATTTACTACCTTTTTAAATTATTTTTAAGGACTATTATGTTAGTCTATGTAGGCTCAAATACCTTGTATACTTCTATAAAAAATATTTAAAACAAATTATATGCTTACTAATTCAATCATTTAAAATTAAAGTTTAAAGTTTGATAAATTAAAAAAATAGAGATGATATGATTTGAACACGCAAACAGCCAAATTGACTGTAAAATATATTTGAAAAATTTATGATTATGTTTTCACCCAAACAAATATTTTTATTGAAGGATTGCATAAAGTGTACAAAGCAATCATATTTTTTTCTTCTGTAAATCTATTTTGTACAATGGTAGGTTTATTTCAACAAAATCACTATCAGAAAGCTGCAACTGAAGAGGGGGATGGCATCCATTTTGTTATTTTATCGCCTATTCAACAGACAAGGCCTCTCTTGCACAGTGTGAGGCTGGCGATTAGAATCCGCTCGCTATTCAATCGTGTGACGTCAGTTTTTGCAGCGCAAAAGTTTCAAAATTAGCAGTTTGCGAGATTGTGTGCGAGATGAGAGAAATACGCTAGCGAATCGCTACTCGCACGTTTCAAAATTAGGGGCCCTAATAACAGCAAGGGTGTGAGTGAGAGGAGAAGAATGGAAGCTAATAAAGAAGGGAGATGGAGACTTTTTTTTAAACAGACCCATAGAAACGGTGATTATTATGCCTACTAATTACAGTTTGGGAATGTCTTAACATTACTCTTTTTCTTAAGCACCGCAGCTTACTACCTTACTCGGGCTATATGCCAATATACTAATTACGCTAATGTGTTATGGATTATGAAGGCTTAATTTAGAAGAAGTGTATCTGCATTTTCCGGGAGGGAGAGTGGATAACCATTTATGAAAAGCCACCCTCAATACACCTGACCTGGATCAAACCCCGATCTCCCTGTCCTTAGCAGTCTAGTCTATTGCGAGGGTATCACCTTGAACCATGAGGCCACTAAAGCAGGTAACATTACTGTTAGTTCCTCTTTATTAAATTTCCTGATTGATATAATTGATAACAATTACCTAATGCTTGTTACCACTTATACACTTATTTACATTTTAATGATGTTAGTTACTTCTTTGGGTCAAGCCTCTACATAACTTTATTTTTTCTTATTTAACAAAATATCTATTAGTAGTTACCTATTAATAAAAATTAATTTAGCACATTTTTTAATTGAGTTATAAATTCAAGATAATGACCTGTAATTGAGCTGCTTTTCGTTAATTAAAGTTGAACTGTTTGGTACTTTAAAGCATCTAAGCATATTCATAATTTTGTCTTTCGTGTATTAATACATAATACTAGGAAATTTATTGTATGTTTGTTTTTGCTTGGATTCAAATACATGTTGAAAAAAGTGATAAACACTTATTTGTATTTTTTTTTTTAGTATATTATGTATTGTGAATTCTCACTGGTCTTTTTTTCCATACAATGATTTGTAAAATAATACAATGAGCTAGCTTATTTGTATAACATATAATATTGTTTGTTTATCATAGTTTGAGATGATTGATTTCCATAACAACAACATTGGGTTAAGCCATTCAGAACAATATCGTTGGCTACAAGTCTTGTACCAGGTTGGAGTATTTGTATCTCGGTCATCTGTTAACATAATCAAAATTCATCAAATTTGGCTAATGTGCCTTCTCCAGGTATGTTATAATAATGTTCAAATCAATTAAATTAGCTCATCATTCAGTTAACTGGCCCATATCATTATACTCACTTGCGACACTAGCTCTGGGACCTACTTCTTCTATCCCTATAACACACTTTTTATTACCAATATTTTCTATAGATAGTTAGGTCTTTGTATCCCCCCATCACCATAGTACCTTATCAATCAAATACTATTTATTTTATATATTTATTTTAATATACCTTAAGTTGCCTAGTATTATCCCTTTAGGGTATCTAGAGTATAAAGATAAGTATTAAAGTAGTTAACATGTTATAGTAAAATTACATCATTTTGGGCCGATCGTATGACTACCGGACTGATTTTACCTGCCCAATAGCTATTTGCAGGATAAATATATTTTAATGTAGACCAAGCATGGTTGGTACGTTGTCTGACCTCATTCCTTGGCCTGCCAGTGATCCAACATGGCGGAATACTTCCCTGTGCTGTTGCATGAAGTTTGCGAAATAATAAAATTATTAATGATATCAAAGAAATAGGGGAGTATGAACCAACTCATCTAACAAAAATATATCTATAAATCTATTATTGTGTACAGTGATGAGGAATTTAAGGGTGTTCCAGTGGTTTAAAAAATTGACTTACTAAAAATTCAATTCTAAGTGATCAATTATGATAGAGTGGGGTGAACTAACCTCCCCTCCAAGACTAAAAGACCCAGGTGGCAGGTAATATTATTGTCATTGCCAGTGAGTTTTCTTTGGAGGGTGGGTGTTTTCATTCCGCCTTTAGATGTTTATCGCGTACTAAGAAATGTGTACTTAGGTCCTTGTTCCTGACTAGTCTGCAATAAGTGACAGTTTTGATGGCTAGCATATAGCCTTCTCTCTCTCGGTTTAGTTTCTCCCTCTAATGCTACCCTACAGCTTTTCTCTGGTAGGAATTGGGAATTTCCTCTTTATGAAAATAAAAACTAATTGAAGGCATTTTATATTATTTCTTACATTTTCAACTTATTATAACGTGCACTTTATTAACCAACTAATTATATCAGAGCATGAATTACAAACTAGCTTTCTCCATAACAGTCACGAGACCCCCAGCTGTCAAATCGTCACTGCGAGAGGAAAATCCCAATTTTATCAATGATAATTTTATCGAACGTACAGGAAATCAAACCAAATACTCTTGGTTCAGAATAAGACCAAATAAAACAATTATTATCACATTATTTAAATGAAGTTATCTACTTTAGTACACATAATATGTTGTTTAATTAAAACATAGAAAACTAAAATATATTTTACTTTTTTCACCAACAGTGAGGTCAAAGTTCAAATCTTATTCAAATTAATTGGGAGAGGTTTTAATCCTACCTATAAATTAAAACGTTAAAACGCCCTTGTTTTAAATTATGATCAAATAAAATCTATCAACAAAATATGTGTATTCCCATGGTTAATTTTTTGTTGGTTCCCCTCGGGGCCATGAGCCCTCACTTTTTTAAGGCACCTTTTTGTAGAGTACATGTTTTTAAAACTTTCTTTTATGGACTGCAACATTTTAAAATGGTTAAATTAGCTAATTAGAGGTGGTTAATTGAAGTTATAAAGAATTAGTTGAGAAAATAAAATACCGTAAACTCTCGATTTTATAAAAATGTGAGAATACATAAAAACAATAGTTTCTCTCGTTGTAAGTACACGTTAAGTTTAAATCTTTGTTATAACCAGTTACAGGATCTTTAAGGGTTTTTAAGAGGTTAAACAAATCGACTTCTTAAAATTTAATCACAAGTGATTAGATTGGGGTAGAATAACCTCCCCCCCTCCCCTCCTGATACCCCTTCCCAGATTGAATGACCATGGGGGAAGGTAATATTTTGAGCCTGATCATCTATTGTCCCTCAATGGTCAATTGAATCCTTAGAAATAGGTGTGTCGTCTCGTATTTTCTATTTTTAATGTGATATTTATTTTTGATATAAATAAATAATTATTGAATATAAAGTTGGTCAAGCAAGGCTATATATTTCAGTTGTCTTTTTGACAATGGTTTATAGCAGCATAGAGAAAGGATATAGGCCTAGTAGAATAGTCATAATTTTCTCTATGATAACAATGATTACACATTTTCTATAATGTTGCCCAAATTTAACTTTTATTTCGGATTTTTATTATATGAACTTGAATATCACATCATTATTTCTATGAACTATATATCAAGGGTTGGGAACGTGTGGCTCCAGAGCCAAATGCGGGTCCTAACCAGAAAAATGGCTGCTCTTTTCATGAGCTGTAGCTCCTTAAATATATATATATATATAAGCTGTTCTTATATAATCATGTTTTCCAACATACCCTTCAAGGTGATATTTGTAGCAATGACTCATCCATAGTTATTACTAGTGTTACAGCTCGGTGCATAACATTGGACTCAGATCCTTAAAATCATCCAAAATCAATATTCGATATAATAAACTCGCATAAATTATACTCATAGGCCTACCTCCTTTTGGGGTAAGAACTAATTGCCTACCAATTTTCAGCTTCCTACTAGGCTTTATGCTTTTCAAGATATTTTTTAGCTGGATAGAGGATCTCAACTGACAATTATTATTATAGGGAAGATTCATAAAATAGACGACATATTGACCTATTTTTAATTTTACTATTTTATTACATAGACATTTTTAACCAATTGTAGCAGAGATCAAGGAATGTAAAAAATAGTGCGGCAGAACATAATTTTAACTAATCTACAAAATTAACACTGTGAAATCTAAATCAAGAAAATATTGGATTTAGAACTCATTTCAAAAATATTGCTTATTTAACTCTGACGTAGGCAATGTTCGATAAAAAAATTATTCATTCAAACAAAGAGTTTTCACCAATAATAAATAGATAAAAATCCTAAATTATTATTATGATAATAATAAACATTAATCATCAGAGTAGCAACGTTTGTCATGTGTTTAGTAGGGCCTACGCATCATTAACAGTATCTCTTTCGTGATTTTACTATTATGATAAATAGGCCTACATTTTAAAAATAATAAATGCAACAGAAGTTTCAAACACTATACAAATCAATACAAATATTTAAGGTGTTAAAAGCATGGCCATATTTTTCTATTGACCACACTAGGTAAACACCCTGGCAAGGGTGCGGTGTGTGTGGGGGGAGTGGGGAGCAAGGACATAATTGATGGCACAACGAAGCTCTTCTTGGGCAAAACAAGTAAAATAAAAATAATAACAGTGCTGATAAAGAATAATTTAAAAAAACAGGGCCTACGTTATTGTTCTACATTGATTGCTAACATAATATAATTAGAAAAATTAGCAAAAGTTACTACTGTTATATGTGTGTATATATATAAATAAATAAAAAAGTTTGAATTTTCTATATGGATCACACCGTTATTTTAAACCACTATAAATTAAAATAAGATAAAAATTATTTATCTAACAAAATAAAAATTAAAATGTACAAACATTATTAAAATGACACCTTTCTTTGTAACAGAGTAAATGTTTAGCTGTTAAAAAATAGTTTATACAATTGTAATTGAATCTTGATACGCTCAACTGTGGTAAGTTAATAAAAAAAACTACTTCTCACAGTTAATAGTTTAAGGAAACCAATGTGATTAACTCATTCATTTAAAACGCTAAACTCTATTACAATGTCACTTTTTAAAATTTAAAGCCTATAGTTTCAGTCTTTCAGCTTAATCTCATGGATTGGTTAAGATAAAAACAACTTTGTAAGTCCATGTTAGATTATCAAACATTGTCTAAGCTTGTATGGTTAAATGTGACCAAATAATTGACACAAAAATATGATTTATAATATTGTATTTAAAAACAAAAACGGTAGTGGCTGGATTTTTACCTGACCAAGGAAACAAAAATAGATATCGAAGGTGGTAAACACTTACCCTCCCTCACAACAGTCAAGTGCATAGGAGCGATGATCTCATTCTTCATCAAGGAAAACAACATAAACAGGAGCTAAATAATTACTTCTTCACAAAAATCAAGTGCATAAGAGATGTGATCTCATTCTTCGTCAATGAAGACAACACAAACAGAATATAAACAATGGCTTCTTCATGACAATCAAGTGAATAGGAGCTGTGATCTCATTCTTCATCAAGGAAGACAACCAACTGGATATAAACAATTGCTGCTTCACAACAATCAAGGAAAACAACACATACAGGATATAAACAATGACTTCTTCACAACAATCAAGTCCATAGGAGCTTTGATCTCATTTTTCGTCAAGGAGGACAACACAAACAGGATATAAACAATGGCTTCTTCACAACACTCAAGTGCATAGGAGCTTTGATCTCATTCTTCATCAATGAAGACAACAAAAACAGTATATAAACAATGGCTTCTTCACAACAATCAAGTTCATAGGAGCTGTGATCTCATTCTTCATCAAGAAAGACAACAAAAACAAGATATAAAAAATGGCTTCCTTACAACACTCAATTAAAAAGGAGTGGCGATCCCCATTTTCACAAAGTAAGACAATATAAAGGTAGGTAGACATTGGCTTCCTGACAACATTAACTCACATAGGAATGGTGTTTATATGGTATTTTATTAGTTATTGCATATTTCGTGCTTTTATATTTATCATGACATTCACTGGAATGGAAGTTATTCTTTATCTGAACTCTATCGCACATATTCATATATCTTTACACTTAAATACTTTTAAATATTAATTTTTCATTCATTTAATATCATTTTTAGACGCGAATTATAATATTTTATGATTGTGTAAGGTCTTTCTCATTAGGTTCGAGATTATCGTTAGTAGATTTAGATTTTCCTCCTATTTTTTTCTGCCTTCGCATCAAATATATATTGTGGATCTCGTATTTTCGATTTTTGTTTCACCCTACTATCCAAAATCTCCGGTAGCATACATCGCATAAAAAATCTCGTAAATTTCGGTTACATTATATTGTTCCATAACTCCACATTTTTTGGAATACACTCCACAAAAAAGTGTCTCTCTGTGAGAACAATAAAATCACAATATTCCCTTCCGGTAATATTTAGTTGACCTTGTATCTAGTAATAATATTTGTGAGTTTTTTAAAGTGTAAGTATGCCCTTATTTATCTCTAAGCAAAAATCCATATAGCAGCCATTACTTTTGCCAACTTATTCCTCTTGTGAGAATGACTCGGTGGAGGCTTTTTATTCATTTAAAATTAAACACGTATTTGTAAACGTTAGTGGTGATGGCAAATTTGCCTTAAATTTGTAGCATTAACAATGAAATTCAAACTTCTATAAGAAATAATTTGCCATAAAAGATGGACGTTTTATAGAGCGACTAAGTGTA
Source organism: Timema bartmani (assembly GCA_902151455.1). Taxonomy (NCBI): domain Eukaryota; kingdom Metazoa; phylum Arthropoda; class Insecta; order Phasmatodea; family Timematidae; genus Timema; species Timema bartmani. The sequence continues at coordinate 74,337 of CABFWB010002577.1, read as the reverse complement.
TCTATGTTACTAAAATGGCCAAGTGAATCCTTCCACCAAATAATTGCGAAAAGAAGAAAATATTTTACAGTACCACAATATAGGCAATGACTCTCCTCTCTCTTACTAATGACATGCCCTCCGCTCCCCATCCCCTATTCCAAGCTGTCACTGGACAGAACGACAAAGAGATTATTTGTTGATACTTTTGGGTGAGTAAGGAGAAGGGATTGTTTAGAGAATGAGAATTTGGAGTATTCCAGTAGAAGGGGGAATAGGGGGGGAAGGAGACGGTACACAAAAGTCCTGTAAGAATTAGCTAAAGTATAGTCAAGGTAAACAGCTATTGCCCGCAAAAGTGTGTTGAGCGAGGTAATGATTCAAAGCTGTGGACAGCATGAGTTTGAAAAGTAGGTATTAAAAAAAAGCTTCCTCATAGAGGCAAAAATCAAGTACCTTTTCTTTATAAGTATTTAAATAAATAACGGGTTGTATATTCATTATATAGATAATTTAATTATAAATTATTAGTTTTAATAAAAAATTCACCGATTCGATTTGATATGGCAGTTAATATACCGGCATTATAAGACTTTACATTTTGAGCTCTGAACTGATTCACAATATGTTTGAAATACTTATAAATATTTTAAACAGTAAGATCAAAAGAAACTAAATCATTACAAAAGGCTATATAAAAATGTAATTTTTAAATGTAATAATAAATATTAAATATTTTATAAAGTAACAAGGCGATCATACTGTAATCTTTACAAGATCATCTTTAACAAGCCATTATGACCGTTTCAAAATTTCCGCTACTTAAAATTGAAAGTTTTTGAGATGCCTACTAACCTAATTCCTTTAATTAAAACGTCAATTTAATCGAATTAAAAATTATTAAAAATTAAAAAAAAATCTTTTTGAAATTATAATACAGCCACTTACCTGTTATTTGGAGCCAACAGTTCAATTTCTGTAAAAAGTTTTGAGACTTCAACACCCTGAAGCTTAGTTACCCTTTTTCAAAGCAAACTGTGAATGAAGTGTTGTACCATGTCTTTCAATACAAAGAAATATTGAATAATCACGACACTTGTAAGCACTAGCCAACATAGCTTAGTTGGTAGGGCCAAACATATGATTCTACAAGTCTAAAGATCACGGGTTCAAATCATTTCACTATCTTTTTTTATCTTATTGAAAACATTAACTCTCTAAATCATATAGTGAATTGATTCAAAGGTGTATTTTATTTTATTTATAAATATTTTTGGCCAACTGAATTGAATTCGAATAAAATCTCATGTGTAAAAGAAATTTTGAATTGTATCCTAATTGAATCTTATGCTTAAAAATTGAATTATATACTTTTTTTTTTCTGGATTGAAACTGATATTTATAAAAAAAAATTGGATCTAATATTTTATATTAAAAACTAGTTCAAATCAAATCATTTACTTTAGGCCTATAGTGTTTTAAATCAAATTTGTGTTGAATATTCTATTTTGATAAGTTTTTGAATCCAATCCAATAATAAAATATATCAAAACATTTTAGTAGTCACTTTGTAAACATTTTAGGTTCACTAAAAAATAATGTGATCAATAGACCTATCCTTAAAAGGTTGAATAACACATGATGAAGACTAGTCACCATGGCAATGTATATTTCAACTCCCACATAATAGTTATCAGATACCTCTCGATAAAAAGTGGAGGCTAAACACATTTTATCCGGCTGATAAACTATCTGGCAGAAATAAGACGCATTTTTAACTCATCGGCCAGATAAAAAAAAAATTATTGGCAAGATTAATATCTATCCAGGAGTCATAAGACTGGCCCTTAGTGAACTTGTTATATATATAAATAATCACTCTATACAACTTACCTGTAAAATTCATGGTAAACACAACTTGTGTAATCTATTATTCACTTTAAAGTTTAAACTGTGCTAGCTGATAAATTATTATAATATTTGACACTTGATATTAGAAATGCTCAAAAATAATGCATTCTTATGAATTAACTATTTTACTGGCAATTTTTGAGAGTTAACGTCTTCAAATTTAACATAAGTATTAATTTTTAACTGAGTTTATTTTGCATGTGAATGACTTTTTATAATTCATTAAATGCTCCTTCACGTACCATATATTGCATATTGCTATGAACAGGATATACAAAAATTGGTACCTCATTACAAAAAAATGCCTTAATTTTGGTGGTGATTATGTTGAAAAGTAGATTAAAGTATCTAGAATTAGATAAAAATAAAATTGTTTATTTAAAAATTTAGTCATCCAGATGGTACTTACTTCGTGGATGCTCGTCATATATAATACTAAAAGAAAAACTGGAAAAGGTTTGTTAAATGAACAGGTTGAATGGTTTATAAAAAGGCGATTAGAGCATTGGACTTAATAATATGTAGGAACTTTAAAGATTATCGAGGTGGATTGATACAAGGAAAGAACACTACAAATGAGATAGTAGAGGAAATTTGTGTGTACTATAGCCCCTCACCAATAAAATAACTAGTGTTTGAATACTTAAATAAGTGTAATAGACGGGAAATATTATGTAATGTATACAATGCAGAGAGGTGTCCCACCAATGACCGGAGTGATATTATCATAAGACTAGAGCTTCTCCATAGATGGGTAAAAAATATGATGAAGTTGAAAAATATGGCATGAAAGTGAGGTATAGTGAGAATTTTTATATAATTAAACTGCACTGTATGGGATTGTACTGAGAGGGGAGATAATTGAAAATGCTGTCATCTTTTACTTGGACTAAATATTTCATGGTTTGTATCTTGACCAGATGCAATAAGGGTATTTAATTTACCATCAGTGGTTTTCCATCCTCCTCAGAGCCCAATTTTGGGTGCATTATCTCTAAATATCCTTCTCATCCTGCGTTTTTGTGATTAGTTGATGTAGGAGTGCTATTTTTGGAGAAACTCAAAGGGCATTAAGCATTATAGTACTAAAGGAAATTAAAATATTTCAATTTTGTGTTTATTATTATTATAATAAATTTTGTTTTGATCTTTATAAAAATAGACATCAAATATATACATTCTTATTTTAAAATTCTGCTGTATAAATGTTTGCATGGGGACTTAAAATTATTCCACATAGCATTACAAATAATCCTATATAATAAGCCTAGCCACAGAAGCTGTAATGCATAGGAAGTTTTACTTCTATCAAGTTATAAAATTAAATTATTTTCATCTTTCAATTATTGCAAATCGACACCTTGTCATTTGTTTGAATCAAAATATTTTAAACAATTTTTTATAAAGTTGTAATCTAAAAGAATTTGTAGAGGATTTAATGCTAATTTGAATTAACTATGTGATTTTTATTTCCCCCTAGTTTCTAAATGTTGTCTTTTTCACCTTCCAAGTGGTCTATGAATTTGTGCCACATCTTTGGATCATCTTCGTCATTGTTTTTTGGGAAGGGCTTTTAGGAGGAGCTGCTTATGTGAACACTTTCTACAGAATATCAACAGAGGCAAGTGACTTTTTTTTACTTCATCCAAATATATAATAAAATACTATCTACATTGGTAACATATACCCTACAATTTTTTATGTCATTGTTATTTTGAGTGTATTTTCAACACTAGAGATTGTGCAGACTACGAGTCCTAAGGTTATATGGGACATTTATTGTCAGGATTCAAGCTGGTGGATAAACTAATCATGATTCATTTGTTTGTGTGTTTTGTGTTTTGCGTGTGTGCATGCATGTGTGTGTCAGAGCTGTGTTAATTACACATATATATTTAGACTTTGATGCTGTGCCTAGTACATAATAATTGTGACTTTTGTTTTAAAAAATTATTTATAATTCTTAAGGCTTGCTATTTGATATAAGTACTAATAGGTTTGAATAATAAGATAAACCATTTTATTTCATTCTGATAATGTCAAGGATTAAAAGTTTAATAATACCACATTTTACCATCATTGATTAAATTTGTGGTATGATACCTACACTTAAAATAAACACTATCTCTAATTAATTTTACCTTTTTTATAAAACAATATCTGGATTGATCAAAACTTATCTATTGTGCTTTACTTAGCACTATATTTTGTCAAAATCTTTAGCACTTTAGTATCCATTTCCAATTTATTTATGTTTTATATAACATAATGGTTGGTCTTCACTAAAACTTTCTCTATGGGTTTTTTAAGCTTGAAATGTATTTCATACAATGAATACCTATCATCATCATCATCATCATCATCATCATCAACTGTTTCCAGCTTGTGGCTGGGTCAGTTTAGTAAAATGCCTCCGTCTTTCTCTATTCTTCCACCACTCTTCCTCCTTTAATTTCTTCCATTCTTATCCTCTCACTTGATCACTTTATATTATCTGTTCCTTCCATCTCTTGCTTGGCCTACCTTGTGGTTTATTTCTTACATGCTTCATTTCCAATATTTTCTTGGCATCCTCACTATTTCCTGGATAATTTCATTCCTAATCTTTTTTCTCCTCGTGACAACTAACATACTCCTCGCAAACTTCATTCCCGTGGCTTCCACTTTCCTAGTCTCTCTTACATTCATTGACCATGTTTCTGCAGCATATGGACAATAGGTACAAAGTACGCCCTGTACAACACTTCCTTACATTTCAAGAGCACTTCTTTTCTCCATAGCAGGTCTCTTACGCACCTATAGAACAACTCTCCCTGCTGTCCTCTTCATATTAAATCCTCTCTACTTCCACCTTTCTTCTCAATCACGCTTCCAAGATATTTTACTTTCTGTACTTTTCTCAGCTTTAGTCCATCCAACCTTATAGCTTACTAGGCCTTACCCTCTTCCTTGTCATTACCATCACCTCACACTTTTCCATGCCAAATTTCATTCCACTCTCCTTCACTTCCTCATTCCATTCTTGTAGTTGTTCCTGTACTTCCTCTTCCTCCTCCCCCTTCCTTCTCTTCATATACCATCAAGTCATCAGTAAACATCATGGCTTTCATTCTTTCCTCCCCGATTTTTCCTGCCACTTTGTTCATGACCATTTCCATTACCATTACAAATAGTAATGATGTAAGGACACTCCCCTGTTTCAATCCATTTTTTATTTGGAACCACTCTGTCCTTCCATTCTTTCTGAAAATTGACACCTGGACACGGGAATCGAACCAGGTGTCATTTTTCAATTTTCAGAATATGATATCCAGATGGAGTAATCCTCACTAAAAGGCTAAATAGTAGCTTTGACTATTTGATTCTTCCATTCTTTGTCTTAACTCTTGCTATCCTCATACATGTTTTTCACTCTCATTACAACTCCTCTTTCATTTCATCCTCCTTCATTGCTTTCCAAACTTTATTTGTATCCATGCTATCATATGCCTTCTCCACATCCATAAATACCATTACCAAGTCTTTCCTATATTCATACCTTCTTTCCAACAACTGTTGTATGGCAAAGATTAAGTCTATTGTAGACCCCTGTTCACTAAATTCGTGCTGTTCCTCTCTCTACCTTCCTTTAGTTTTATTTCTTATTCTCTTTTCCAGTACCTTCTCATATATTTTTGTACAGTGGCACATCAATGTTATGCCCCTATAATTTGTCCACCTCTTCCTATCTCCTTTCTTGAAAATTTGTATTACAACTCCCTTTTTTAAGTCTTCCGGTACCTTGTTCTCCTTCCAAACCACTCTCAGCACCCTGTATAACCATTGTATACCTAATTCGGCTGCTGCTTTTATCTTTTCCACAGTCATTTTGTCCACACTTTGTATTTTTCCTTCTTTCCTCTTTCAAGTTGAACATTTTCTCAAAATATCTTATCCATAGTTCTTGTTCTTCCTCTCCTATTTTCATAGTTCTTCCTTCTCCATCTATCATTTTAATTTATTGTCTTTTCTCTCTCCTCCTGTTTTTTACTTGGCTATATAACACAATCTTACTTCCTTCCATGTCCCGTTCCAGCATGTCTGTCCATTTTTGCATCTAATCCTTCCTGGTTTCCCACACAACTCGCTTCACTCTTTTCCTCTTCTCCCATATTCTTCCTTTTTTCCTCATTTTTATTCTTAAAACTCCATCTAAAAGCTTAATTCTTCTCCTCTACTTCTTCCTTGACCCTGTCATTTCACCAGTTGTCCTCCCACATACCTCCTCTGCAACTCTCACCAGACTGTTCTTAAACCTTTCCCATTCAACCTCTACACTTTGCATCTCATTCTTGGGTATTAAGCTTCTTACCTTTCTTAGGTACTGCTCTCTATCCTCTTCATTTTTTAGCCTCCACACCCTTATTCTTCTTTCTTGTCTTACTACCTTTCGCCTACATTCCCATCATATTTGCTGTAAGACGGCTTTAAAAGAGACACTATATGTATGGGAAGAACCTTGTGATGGCCTTCCTGGATGTTGAAAAAGCTTATGACAACATGGGCGTCGTTAGCGGAGGGAACGGGGGACACACGTGTCGTCGTCGCCGTCCCGTCCGTCCCCCCCCCCCCAATCCCCAATAATTCATAAATTGAATTTAATAATATACCTTGGATGATACATTTTAGTCATTTGAACTGTATAATGGAATAAAGTAACTTATGCATTACAAGCATTACAAAGAGAAAATTCAATTCACAATCAACTCGACTCAATAACTAAACAGTGATAGGGTTTACAGTTACTACAGTTTATTTTCAAATGTGGATCATTTTGTTCAGCTGCTGCTGATTTTACCCAGTTCGTCTTGTGAGGCAGAGAGAAGTTTCAGCTCTCTCAGACAGCTGAAGACATATTTACTTTCCACATTGACTCAAAAGAGACTGAACCACTTTGCCTTCTGTCATGTTCACAGTTACATCTTGGACTCAATCGATATTAGGAAAGTTTCTGCAACACTGGTCTCCAGGTCTGAATTAAGGAGGACTCTTGGATCAGTTTTATCCTAATGCTAATCATGTGTGTTCTTTATTATTTGTTTTCTTTGTTATTAAATTGAATTTTTGATGTATTAGGGACATGATTATGGACTCAATTAAAGTAAGAAAACTTGGTAGCCTGCTATATTTGTATCATGGCATCATGGCATCATGGCATCATGGCTTTAAATTAAGAAAAAGGACTTTTGAACCATATCCATCCTAACGACAATGTTAATTATTTTGTTATTGTTTATTTCTTCTCTTTATTATCAAACAGGATTTGTTATAAATTTATTCTGTTTATGGGTTTTGACTTAATTTCTTTTTTGCAATTAGATTTCGCGTGCATGACGTATTTTAGTGTGATGATGAACCAAAAAAAGTAGCAATAAAATTAGTTTTCAATTAAAGATTTTATGTCCCCCACCCCCTCCCAAAAGGTTATAACTAACAACGCCCATGTATGCCAGTGTGTATGAGGTAGAATATGGGTAACACTGGGGAAGAAAGAAGTGAGGGATGAGATTTTAAGCAGTGTGAGAAATATTTACAAAGAAAGTGTGAGCTGTGTGAAAGTGGGAGAGGAGAGGACAGAGTGATTTGAGTTAAATGGCCTGAAGCAAGGAATTGCACTTTCACCACTACTATTCAATGTAGTGATACATGTAATAATGAAGGCAGATCTAGAAAGGATTGTGTAGGGAAGTACGAAAGCAATGGTATGTTCGCATGACCTGATGGATGAACTGTTGGAGCAGTATCAAATGAGGTTTAATGTAAGGGAACATGAGATGTTGATTACGACAAGGAATAGACAGGTGCATGACTAGTGTGACAGTTGGAGACCATTTGAAGATAGTGGAAAGATTTAAATACCTGGGGAGTGTAATAGAGGAAAGTTGTACAAGCAGAAGATAAATCATAGAGAGAGGGAAGCAACCAAATTTTTTTTAAGTGTGAGAAGTATATATTTTGGAGTAGGGAAATGCTGTGGAAATGTAAAGGCGTGATCTACAAGACATACTATGTACCAATATTTATATAAGCAGCAGAAACCTGGGTAGTGGTTAATGAAGGTGCATGATGAAAGCAGAATTCAAGCTTGTGAAATGAAATTTCTGGCAAGTACTATAGGAGTGATAAGAATAGATAAGATAAAAAATGAGAGGGTGAGAGGGATAGTTGAGGAGAAACTAGTGTAGGAGAGGATAGGGAAGTCATGACTAAGGTTTCATGGCCATGCAAGAAGAATGGAGGAGTATACGATACTAAAGAAGATGTTCGATATTGACGTGAGGGGCAGGAGGCCCAAGAGGAAGACCAACATGCCGGTATCTGAAGGGAGTGTGAAGGAGAGAAGAGAGTACTGGGTCATGGAGGAGTAGGAGCGGTGGTGGGGAGAAAAAAGACATTGGAGAGGCTTATGTATCAAACAGACCCTGCCAGTAGCTGTAAACTTCATGTGATGATGATGATGGAAAAATATAAATAAAATCTTTTTTTAACTATTTGATGGAATTTAAGTTCATTGTTATAGTAATTGCTGGCAGAGAAAAATTTTATAAAACAATAAATATATTACATTGTATGTTTTTCATCGAATAGCTTGCAAAATAAAATTTCTGAGTTTTGGAAAGAAACTTCTTTTAAATTTAGTTTTAAATAGTGGTAGGGAAAGTATAACTGAATACCTGTAAATCACAGCCTTACCCAAAAATTTTAAGCATGATTATCCATTGTTATATTTACAACTCAATATAAATCCTAACACAGATAGTACACACTCATAAACATAATAACTTTTATAATTGTTTGCTTATCAAGGAATAAAAAAATATAATTTCTTTAATATCATGGAAATATTATTTATTAATGACCTATATGGTTAAATACATTAAAAACCATCCCCTAAATAGATCATAGGGACATACAATATTGGGGGAAATGGCTTTATTGTGTTTGATGGCCCAGTTTCACACCGGGATCTACACAATGTATTAACACTCCAAAATTGTGACATACCTCCATATTTTCACATGTATCATTGGGCGTAAAATATATACACATTATAAAGATTAAATTTGTTTTACCTTTTAGGCAGACTAATAAGAGTTTCACTGCAAAGTGTCTTTTTTTTTTCATATATAAAGTTCAAGCCATCTTTGGGAAAGCTCAATAAAGTAAATAGTTCATTATAATTGCCTATGAAGGAAAAAAAACTTTATAGTAGACCAGATAATAATATGGAAAAGGTTAAAAACAACACTCTTTTTAAAAATCTATGTAAGACCATCGCTACAAGTGTCTCCGTCATGTGAAATTGTTGTCTGGCAGCCCTTCTCCTCCATCTTCTACTTTCTGTTAACAAAATGAAACTTCTTCCCATTTGAGCATACTCATATTCATTTTAAATCATTACAAGCCCAACTAGGAAGGATGCTGTCATTAATCTTATTATTATAACTCTTGAATTAAACTTTTAGAAGCTAGACGCTGCACTGATGTGTGTAAACAACAATAATCATTAGGAGTAAGACAATATAAAAGTAAAACTGTCAGGTCAGCAGACTAGAGTAGTATGAGGATGTGATAGTAAGTAGAAGTAGGTGAACTCTGGGAAATCTTACCAACAAATATAGATAGGCCTACTTGCTGTAACCTTGTTGGATACCTACAAGTTTTTAAAAATAAAATTAGCTAAAATGTAAACTTTGTATTGTACCACTTAACACTATTGTTTAAATCTAGTAATAATAATAATATAAAAGTATGATAGTTCTATCCATTCCACCTCATTACACATTATCTCTTTCAGGTCTATTCTAATACTATCCTCCCATATACGTCTAGGTCTTTCCAAAGGTCTCGTCCTCGTCGTCGGTTTACCAGTCACTACCCTAAACAAAGTGCTGTAATCTTCCATTCAGTAGTGTCTTGTGACCAAATTTCTTTGGTGAGCTAGGAAAGGGAGTCTGGGGGGTGTCGCGCCCCCTTTCTAAAAGATGGGAATTTTGTTTTAGTATCATTTGCCTCAAGAAGTTATTTGGAGGTTTTTTATGATAATGGTGGCTTTGGGCGTGCTTCTGTTCTGTGATTTACATAAACCACACTAGAATCTTTATTGCGCGTGTCGAAGAAGATGTAGGGGTAGAAGGGAAAACATATATTATCCCCTTTCTTTTACAATGGAGGGAAATTTCCCCTGTGTCTCCCACCCAAGTTCTGCCACCCCAAAAGCTGACAATTTTTAAATTAAATATACATAAACACATTAAAAACTTTATATATTTAAATGTAAATCAACTATATTTTATGTTAATTAATATGTTAAATATACATACAAATAATAAAAAATAATATTTTTTTTTAATTTCCAAATATTTTGTAGCCTGCAGCATATATTTGGTGTATTTGATTATTCTTATAAATTAAATGAAATTTGTTTTCTGAACCGCACCCATTTAACCAATAATACTTTGAATTTTTTTTTTTATGAAAATGCTTATAAAGCCATCCTTTTTCTTTATGTTTTTATATCTAACACAGTAATGGATATTTAAATACTCACTATATCGAAGCATTCTTTTAAACTTCTTCCGGCAAAAGATGTATACTACTAATATAGCACTTGCACTTATTACTTATTGCTGCTTACTCCACTCAATCTGCTCATTATTGTGTTATTATATATATATAAAACATAAACTTTCATTTGTTAGCTTTCACTGATACACACATCAAAACAAAAGCACCTGTTGCAACAAACTTTACAAAAGATGTGAAGCACAGGGTTAGTAACTTTTCAATATTTCCCCTTCCACGCAAAACCCCCTCTAAATACTATTCCCACCTCGTTAAACTTCTACTTGTGTCACTTTGTGTTTTGAAAGGGAAAGAAAGGGGCATGCAAGGGTATATTTCAGTGACTTTGGTTCTAGTCATCAACCTTTGGGTATAGAGTTTTGATTGTTGATAAGTCTTAACTTGGTTGCTTGAATTCCTACCTGAATCACTCAGCTTTTCCCCTCTTCAGCCCTCCTAATCCTATAATCTCACAAATAAGAACTTCATTATCTAGAGCTATGGGATGAAAGCCGAAAAAATATAGACTTCCAACTTCCATACGATAGACTAGTGCACATCTGGCCTGCATGCTACAGTCACTGTCATGTGCAGGATTACACTGAGGCTTGAATTAAATTTGAATAACTATTAGTAGAATATTTTTGCAAACATTAAATAAAACAAAATAATTACATATCTTCAAGCAAAAGCAAGTAGTGCTTGCCTTTCTTGTCCTTATGCGACGCCACTGCTCCCATTCACGCTGCCTGTCCTTCCCACCATAATCTACAAGACTTGATTAGCTTAACAATATATTATGATGAGTATATAACTCATTATTATGTAACCTCCTCCACTACCCAATAGCCTTGTCCCTTTTTGAACCCAATATTTTCCTAAGTACCTTGTTTTTGAGCACCTTAATAATAAAAACTAAAATTATATTACCCAAAAAAATTAAAGTATAATATGATTCTATGTTAACTGCAATAAGACTATAGACAATTCTCTATGGGGCCTAAGTATAAATTGTTGTTGTACTATTTAAATTAATTTATATTTTTATTTCTTTTGTTTATATATTTAGTTTTGATAAAACTAGCCTCCGTTTACCCTGAGAGGTAACTAGAGTAATTAATATAAATCTGAATTGATTAATATTTAATTATCTATGTCGATGAGGCCAGCCTAAGTGATTTCAAGCTAGAACCAATTTATTTATCGTTTATACTTTATCTGCTTCATTTCTATTTTGGGGTCAATATTGTATTTTTATTCTTGAAGAAAATATTTAATTATTATTTATTTTTAAAATTTAATCACATGCATTTTATTTTATATGGTAATGATTTTGATAATTTCACTTAAAATATTAGTAGTTGTAAATATTTCATAATTTATAAGGTTTTTATGATAAAGTTTGAATTAACATGATTATATTAATGTATTTGCAAATTACAAAATATATTAAACTGCAAATGTTTTAATATTTAAAGGGCTCTATCTAGAGATTTAAACTATTTGCATTTAGAGTTAATATGCATTATTTTAATATTTTTAGGCTGCTAATAAACTTAAATGGTCTAGTACTATTTTGGAATGCTTAGAAAACAGTTATGATTCTATTTCATTTACTTGGCTGTTCAAGGTTTCGGAGGACAAAAGAGAATTCTCCATGGGAATAACAAGTTTGTCGGATGCTGTTGGAATAGGGTTATCTGGATTTATATCGATACCTGTCCACAACGTGTTGTGTCAACTTCCAAGGCGTACCTAGCTAACTATGCTATGAAGCCACCGAAGGAACTTTGAAAAAAATATTACATTCAAAAGAAACAAACTATAAATTGGTCAAACCCTAAGTAATACAAAGTATTTTGTTTTAAATAATATGGTTTATGATATTGGTATAAGCTTTATAACATTCTATATGTATGTTATTTGTTAAAATTTACACTCTTGTTGAATTAAAAAGCCCTATCCTGAATCATAAAATTAACTGAGCTACCCTAATATGTCCTTCAGAACAATAAATTAGCCAGCGTAGTGGTGACTATTGTTGAGTTGAAATTCTGTAGTTTCATGGCAGCACTCTTCTGCGACAAGCCCAATGAAGATGGCTTCAGTTTTCACTATATTGATTGCAGGTTATTTTTACCTATTCTTCACCAGTAAACAAAAGCTGTGTTCAACCTCATGAAAATAGATAAAGCAGGCACAGGGGGTTCTGGATCAACTTGGATGCAGCCGTAAATTGACCCACTGTCCTAGACCGTGTACACTTCTAATTGTATCATAATTGCACCTTATGTTTATTATGTTAAATATCATGTTAAAAGAACCCAGGATATTGGATATAATTGTATGTTTATTCCACCATATTAGTTATGGTATTTCAACTGCCATGGTCGGAATGTGTTGCACCAAGCTGTGAGCTTTGCTGAGGAGATGTGAAGATGTATTACATTCATTTGTGGCCTTGATGTTTAAAGAACCAAGTGTAAAGGACTTTACTCTTGTTGAGAGGCATAACCAGGGTTGATAGGAGGTCGATGGTATCCATTATGTTGATAAGTATGCTAGAGATCTATCTATTATAGTGATGTCACTAGTATTTATCTCTGCTGAAAATTTAGGTGATAACTCTCAAGTTTTAAGTTAATCATAGCCCACTATACTTAAAGCTATACATAAAAGGATTTTTAAGTGCATGTCAAAACACATTAAAATAATTTTGTTCAGCCACCAGAAAAAAACTAGTTGTGCTTGTCAAAGCTTGTGTTTAGTCATATTTGTGGAATTTTTTACAAGGATTCGTAGTATTTTTCATGACTTTTTCATTAACTTGGCTCCAGCTGTAGTAGAAACAGTTGAATTGTTGCTTAAATTCAGAAAAATTTGCCCAACACATTGATCCGGACCATAAAATTAAAATGTTAGTAATAAAGCAAAAACAATAGTTTTGATAATTTTTGACAATCATGTATACTAGTGGAGAACAGTATTTACAATAATTCAGTTCAATAGTTTATATCTTATCCAAGCGTTTAAAAATATTCCCTCTTGGAATAGTGACATAATATTCTAATATAGGCTGCATGCACTTAACCTCCTTATATAAAGAAGTTGAAACAAAATGTATCAGTATAGATAGTTTTCTAGTCTTACACATTAAAACAAACTTCCTTCAAAATCGGTGTCAATTTACCAAGTTATTTAAGGATCGTTTTTGATTAGCTGTTTATTATTAGATTAGGCCAACATTTTGCAATCTATGGATGATTCAATTTCCTGATGAGAAAATTTTATTCTTTTGTTAATAGTAAAATTAGTTTTTGGATGTAAACATTTGTAATTACTAAATATACTCTAAATATACGCGCACTAAGCATGAAATCTGGTAGTTACAGCAGTGGAACTAATGTGACTAGATTATACTTTTACTCTCTATGTATGTTAAAGTTAATGATTGCATTCAATAGGTTTGTTTTACCCCTTCCTCTCAATATCATTTGTGTTTTTTGCTGAGTGACAAAGTGTTTCTTGCAAGAAAGAGGAAAGCAGTCCTACACCTTTACTAAGTAAAGTTGTTTGGGCTAAATCTTTAGTGACCATTCATATTTATAATGAATTTTATAGAAGCCAAGTATTCCAGTTTAGTCAACTCTCATCTGAAACATTTAGTCTAACAACTTCTTTAACACATATATCATATTTCTGCTTTGAAGAATCTTTTAGAGAAAACAAAAATATGTCAGAAGAGCTATCATTGTCAAAAGCTCAATATATTTTGCTTGCTTACCTATGCCAAAAAAATGTCAAGGTATTTAACTTTCATTTTCTGAACCAATAAATAGGTATATATTAAAAACCAACTTAAAACTAAAACAGACTTGATATCCAGCCCCCGGCCATTAATTCATCCCTGAGAAAGGAGAAACCCACATTCACCAATGCTAATTATTTTCGGCTATGCTGGGAATCGTAGGTACCTTAGATCCTTTACTCAATAGACAGACATGCTATCAGCTGAGCTAAAGTCTCAAGACTATACGTTGAAATAAATACCAAAAGTTTCCTTAGGAATGATTGGCTTTTGGCCATGGCTTATGGGAACAGTGAAAAATTCAACAAAATAAACCTTATGGTTCTTGCCTAAGGTAGTTTTTATATTCTATTTCAAGGCAAATTGGGTTCATTTTCTTTTAATATTGCCTACATAAATTCACTAACATACTAGTTGTTGATTATGCTGTGGCAGAGACTAGCAAGAATAAGTCTTTGTGCCCTAAGGTTACACTGGCTTTTTGTAATCAAATCCCGGTTTCATAAAAATGGAAAACGGTCTAGCAATCATGAGATGTTCAGTCTCATCAACCAAACTAATTTAAAAGTGTTAACATATGAATTAAAGAAACTAGGTACCCTGTAATTTTATAATTAGATCTGTCAAAGAACATTAATTTGACTGGAACTAAACAAACATCTTACTTAACACTTTGTATAGTAATGAAGCTGTGATGGTTGGGGATTTATATGAGGACACTGATATAATCAACATTCTAATGAAAAACAAATATACTTTATCGTCATATTTTCAAGTCTAAAAATGTATTCATTATAAATTATAATACACTAAATAATATTGTCTGGATCAAATATGGATATAAATCAATATAAATTCACAGCTGCTTAAATCAACAACCTGTGAACCCTCCTAAACTACCAAAAAAAATAGAAGGCTCAAATAGAAAATTATTATAAATACAATTAGAATGAGTCGCTTGAGTAACTGTTTTGAATGTTTGAGTACAAACATTGAAAACTCAGAGCACGCAACTCAATCTAGATGCGGGAATGATAGTTTAACGGCCATCTTCGAGAGTATATAAGCACCAAAAAAAAGTGGGAGTTAACACAAATATAAAAAACTATCCTAAGGATATTTATACTATTCATAAGAAAATACAAAAAAAAAACTTTATTGGTATATATTAATTAAATATATAATTGAATATATGTATATGTTTAGTAACAGGTAGAACCATATGTGATGGCTAGATCACAATTATTAATGATAGTCGTAAGAAACATTCTTATAAGGTTTGTTAAATTGGCCCTAGTTCAAAAACAATATACAAATTTTATATCTATCTCATAATACGTAAAAAAGGGTAGATAAATTATTATTAGAAAAACGTGAGTCCTCAAGACTTCTATCATCGTTCATTTAATGATTTCAACTCATATTCCCATTTTACAATAATAAATCTACACAAAATAATTACGAGACTAAAATCTTGCAAGAGTACAATAAAACAACCAGATAATCTTTTCCATGTGAGCAAAAATTCATTAAATAAATCAAAGTTATCAAACTCCAACATTAGACCTTATTATCGAGAATTCTATCTATCAAGTTAGTGGTAATATTCCAACAAATATCAATCTCACCAAAATAAAGTCTCGATATCCAAATCTTTGACTACTCTACAACATCGTGAAATTTAATATTGGTCTATGATATTTACGAATATTAAGCTACTTATTTTAACAATTAATTATGAAAGTCTGAAACGAGAATTTTGAAAAGATTACAAAAATTAAATATAATTAAGCCGAAAAGAAATTTGTTCTTACATTTTTAAATATATGTAGCCACGGCTACGTACTTCCCATTGTAAAGCCAAGTCCAAAAGTACCGGACATATTCAATCCCGGTACTATATATACAAGAAAACCCAGAGAACATGTAAGGTGAGGATCAAGGCGGGGGAACACATTAGGGTCACACAAGGGGGGAATGTGCGTAACAATATTAGCTTCTACCACCAACTCCAAATGACTGGAATATTCTGGATTAGAATAGGACAGGCCTCTCTTCCTAGATTAAGTTATTTGGAATGTTTAGGTCTGAAGCGAACTCTAGCAGCCGTCGTTTGAATCTCGATGGGCTCGGTCAGTTGAACGCATGGNCGGTGGGCTCGGTCAGTTGAACGCACGGCGAAGTTATTCTCGGTCGTGTCTTGTTGTCTTGTTCCTCCGACTTATTCTCCAGAGGCGCTGGTATGGTGAAATTGGGTAAGTTTGTTTATGTCTCCGACTTGTCTTCCTTCACTTGTAGTTAAATGCTACACCTGGAGTTTGGTTTGATGTGAGATATATCCATCCAGAAATGGGCATGTGCTCAGGCCTTCAGCTGGTTACTGCCGTCTGAACCATCTGTTAGAAATCCCATGTACTAGGGGAGTTCAGGAAGTGTAGTGGTTCCCTATTGTCTTCCACACTAAATTTATATGGGTGAGCATGAAAGGGCCTATTAATATTTCCATTAAAGGTATTTTCACATACCATCTAGTTTTCTTTTACATGCCATGATCGACATGGGACAGACAGCTTTACTTGCCCTCATAAAGAAGTTGTGCTATGGATTTTTATTGCTCAGGAAAAATTCGTTAACCTCGGCTGGGTTTGAACCCACGAACATCGGGTGTTGTGTTAAATCTTAAGTAGTATCTTTGTACAACTAAAGCTCACACACTTGTATTAATATATTTGCCATTATCTCTGAAACTATTGGTTTTATAAAGATATATTTAAAGTAAAACTTTTTTATTTTTAATAGTACAACAATTTTTCAATGACAGATTATTTAGTATCTCAAATGTTTACGGAAATACGGAAATTTCCGCTTCTGTAAAGTACCCTAAAAATCATTTTCATGGGAAAATGAAAATAGCCATTTTATTTATAATCTTAATCAACACATAGATAAAAATTTTAATCAAAATTGTTAAAGCTGATTTTGTAAAAAATAATTTTTCTCTTTTTGCCTTTTATTAAACTACTGCCTACTAATAAATTTACGGTTAAACAGATACACGGACAGGCGGCATTGCTAAAACCACTGTTTGGTTTCAAAGGGTCGTGAAACGTCAATATTTAACAAAATGTCTAGTCTTATTTTTTTGACAACACAATATTTTCTCTCCGAGGTGTTGAGAGAAAGTAAAAATAAGGCGAGGTTAAGTATATTCTAGGAGCATAACAATTTCAAAAAAAATTCTGACATATCACTTCTAATAAATTCTAGAAAATAATAATTTTTAATTAAATTCCATAGGACTATTCCACTAACTTAAATGCATCCAATTTCAAACATTTGCCGGGGGAAGACCCCTGGAGTTCTTTTGGATCAGGAGGGGGAGGGCAAGTCCCCCAAAATCCATTTTGGTAAATTTCCCCTTCCATCCACACAAAATAAGATTTCACTACCACTAACCCAAATTATTCTTGAATCTATGAAACACAAAGATATTTAAAAGGGTGAACTATGGCCATGTAAAGGGGTTGGAGCTGTTTGTCACCTGAATAGTCAACTCGTTCTTGTGGTGATCCTGTCTACATTTATATTCAGATAAACTTTTTTGACAGTTACTTAAAACAATTTTCATATTCATACATCAAGTCATGTGATCTGCAGCCATCATATTTGATAGATATTAATACCATTAAAATAAAACTAATAAAATAGTAAAATGTCATCAATTTTGACCATGTAAAACATGTTTGTATTTTCTAAAAGTCTCTTCATACTAAAAAGAAAGTAGACAAGATTGGTTTGTTTACTGGAATTCATATTGTTAACTCATAAAACAAAATTTGGCATTTTGAATAAGTAAACCATTTTAACTTCTACAACGGCAGGCCTCTAGGTCTAGTGGTCCGCTTTCTTGGCTACTAATCTAGAGATGCCGAGCTCAATTCTCAATGATAAAATACGTATTTCTCCTGAAGTGAAATTGTTTCTATGGTTGTAATGATCTTTAAGGCTGTAGTTGGAGGGGGGGTGGTTTGGGGGTATGAACCCCTCTCCCCCAAAAAGTTTAAAAATGAAATTTAATACTGTCTTATTTGCGGTTTAAAAATATCAAAATCAAGGTACAAGATAATATATAAGCTATTCAGCACCAGTCAATTTTTTTTTTATTCAGCGCATTGGTTAGACAACCAAGTTGGATAGAATAAGACAAAATCTTAACAAAGAAAATATGAAATATTAGTGAGTTTGGGTGAGATTGTTGAAAGTAGGGAAAGGGGGTAGATCTGTGAGATAAGGAAACAGTAAAAGCTTTATAATTGACGGTATTTCCAAGTATGAATGGCAAATAGGCCGACAAAGCAAGAGGAATCTGAAGAAGGGGTGGCTTAAAGTTTGTGTGAGGAGGGGGTGGTGGGGGGGTCCAGCTTTTGAACTCTAGCTCCTTATCGTCAGTTTGAGAACAGTTTACTTGAATATAAGTGCATGTTTCAAAGTTTCAAACACTGTGACCTCTAACTTGTGAATGTTTTTTTTTTTATTTTGCTAGTTTAGTGTGTAGTGCAGACTGGTGTTAATTAGTTCGTGTTTTAGTTATATTTGGTATAGGTTAAATTGGTGTGCTTTCTCTGTGTTCTCAATTTACATGTATTTTCTGAAATTGCCAATCTAACTATGAATTCTAAAAAAAGAAACAGTAACTTTTCCTATCACTCTTTTAGAAACCTATGATAACGAAGCAGGTAGCCAACTTTACAATGAAAACATTTTAGCTTCCAAAGACAACAATGGTGGCAAGTTTGAAAAGAAGATGTTTCATTGTTATCCTAAACAGCACCAACATCAATTAAATTAGAAAGTAGGCAAATAATGGACATAGGGCGCTATGTTAATGTAAGTGTACGAGATTTACATCTTAAAGAAAAACTATTATCTGAACCTTGGTTTTCTCCTGTAGGTTATACATTTCCGACTATTGGAAAACAAAATTTACATTTCCAGGCTCATTGAAGTACCAAGTTTTCATGGTTAGTTTATTCAAAACTATTGAATGGTGCGTTATGCAAATATTGTGTACTTTTTTCAAATGAATGTACTGGTAGGGGAGGCTATGTAAAGGTAGGAGCGCTTGTGTCAGTTTTTTTTAAATGGAAAGATGTGTTGGAAGTTTTTAGATCCCATTCCTCGGCTGGCTACCATAAGAGATGTGTCGAACTTGCGGACAATTTTTTTATATATTTTGAAAGTAGCTCGTGTAGATGTAGTTAAACAAATTGACACTGGGTTTAAGCAGCACACTGAAGAAAACAGAAATAGGCTTCGCTCTATTGTGGATACTATTATAATAATGGGAAGACAAGAAATTCCACTACGAGGCACTAATGACTCTGGGCCTCTGCTTCTTGATGCCCCAGAACCTTTGATTAGTGATGGAAATTTTCGGGGGAGGCTCAGGATGCGGGTTAAGTGTGGTGACTTAATTATCAAGCATCACATTGATACAGCACCTTCCAATGCTGTTTACACAAGCCCAGATATACAAAATGAAACTATATACATTTGTGGTAAGATAATCCAAAATAGCATTGTAAAAAGAGTAAATAGCTCAAAGTGTTTTACAGTATTGACTGATGAAACCACAAACATCTCTCGAGTTGAACAGTTATCATTATGTGCTCGCTATATTGATAACACTGAGACAAATTCTAAGTCCAAACTTAGAGAAGACTTTTTACAATTTAACCCAGTAATTGATGCTTCTGGACGGGAACTTGCTGGGACTATTTTGGAGGCACTGATTAATATTGGTATTAATATGAACTTGATGTATGGACAGGGGTATGATGGAGCAGCTGCAATGAGTGGGAAATTGAATGGTGTGCAGGCTGTAATCAAGGAACGTTTTTTTCCTCAAGCTCTGTACATCCACTGTAGTACCCACTCTTTAAACCTTGCATAAGGTCATTGCTATCAGGTACCAGCCATACGTAATTGTATTGGAACTGTAACTTCAGTTGGGAATTTCGTAAGTGTATCTGCTCAACGAACCAATATTCTCAAAGAAAACATTCTGAAGAAAGCACCAGCATATAAGAGAACTACTCTGACAGCAATGTGTGATACAAGGTGGGTAGAAAATTATAATGCCTTATTGCATTTTGTAGAGATTTATAACTATATCAGCGTATAACCCGAACGGGTAGTAAGACGCGGTGCTAAATATTAATATTATTATTATTATAACTATATCATCCTCCCACTCGAGGAAATCGAAGAGAGTAAAAACTCCGACACATCATCCAAACCTTCCCGGCTTCTTAATACGATCACCCAGAGTGAGTTTATAATTTCACTATGTGCAGCCAGTGAGTTATTTGATTTGACTTTACCTTTATGCAAAGTTCTTCAAAAAGTTGACTGTGATCTTTCCCAAGCATGTGAGCATATCCTAAACATCACCAATGTTATATCTCATAAAAGAGAACACGCTGAAGAAGAGTTCCAACATATATTCACTAAATCATTGAATATTTTGTCAACAGTCAACAGTAAAATCAGTGTTCCACGAATAAATTCTTGACCGACACACAGAGCAAACATGCCATCAACCACTCCTGAATAATACTTCAGGCGTTTTGTGTGTATTCCGTTTTTAGACGATTTTATCAATCAAATTGAGGAGTGGTTCAATAACAAAATGGATATTATTTTAAGTCTCCACAAATGTATCCCTAAGTACTGTGTTCAAGCTAATTTATGTGACATTGAACCATGTATTATTTTTTATATCAAGGAGTATTCTTCAGCAGATAATAACGTCAAAGCCGAATTTTCCTTGTGGAAATCAAAATGGTGTACCCTATCTGAAAACACTCGCCCCTCAAATGCTCCTAGTGCTCTAAATCAGTGTAGTCCTGACTTCTTTCCAACCATGTGTTTATTACTAAAAATATTAGCAACACTTCCTCTGTCAACAGATACATATGAACGAACATTTTCCACTTTAAAGAGGTTAAAAACCTTTCTTAGGAATGGCACAAGTCAGGATAGACTTGTAGGACTGGCGCTAATGTGTGTTCATAGAGACATAAATGTTGACACTGAATCTATGTTGACACTGAATCTGTCATAGCAAGATTTGCACAACTACCAAGAAAAATTAATTTTGCTATTTAGATTGCCAGTAGACTGGAAGAATGAATGCAAAATAGGGGCGAAAGCTTATTTACTTTATACATTTATATATATATATATATATATATATATACATATATATATTACTATTTTAGTCTGAAACATTTTATCTATTATTATTACTACTACTACTATTATTATTATTATTATTATTATTATTATTATTATTATTATTATTATTATTATTGATACTAACAATTTTTATATAGTTTTTAATTTTAATCAACGACCTCTGTGTATGAGGTAGGGAGTGCCAATTGGCAATTTCCAGGAAGTGATTATTTTTTAGTTGGATAATTATCCAACCCTTTTAATTGTGTGTAGACAGCGTAGTTAAGACTACATCGTGTGACCATAATGGTAAATACATAATTTTGTAAATAGTATAAACCTAGGACCTGTAAGCTTATGACTCTGGACATTCGAACAACTACCAGATCAACTAAGCTATCAAGGTAGGATCGCTTGACTTCCTAGTTCTGTATTTTTAAACAACTAATAACTTCTTAGCCTCTTCTCCTGACTCATTTACTAAGTAGGTAGATTATTTATTTTGTGTCGACACAAAACATCATCCAAACATCTTATTATTAAAAATTAAGATTTCTTTGTTTAAAAATAAGTAGTTTTAGCTAAGCTTAAATTAGTAGCCATTGGGAACAATCCTAGATTTAGCTTTCTACCAATATGCACACATTTTTAAACATCAATTCATGTTCATAAATACTTGGGTTTTTTTTTAATTTGGTCTGAGAATGTATTGCCTAGGATTCATCCTGATGCTTTTCACACACACATAGGCCTATTCTTATCCAAAGAAAATTCTAAAAAATATTTTGGGTAGGAAGAACATTTTGGAAAATATAAACATATTTTGTTGCTGTCGAAATTGATAACATTTTATTTTGGTAATAATGATAGTTTACAGGTATTAATATTATGATATTAATCTATAAAAAGTGACAGATGCAAATTATATTACTTGATGTATGCATTTTTGAAAATTGTTTAAAAAAACTACCAAAAAAATCTTCTTTTTTAATCTGATTTAGAGGGTCGGTGGAACTGAGAATCTACCCAGAACACAAAGAGTGCCATCTTCTTACCCCCCACACCAGGCCATCGTCCAACCTTTTCACTATTTGTGTTCTGTGTATCAAATAGATTTGATCAGGTTGGAAATGCTTTTGTTTGAACTAAAATTTTATGGGGTACAATTTTGGACTATGTAGGTGGGGGTGAAGACAGCTTTTTTCCAAGTACTTATTATTTTTAAACAAAGGTTGTATTAGGGAGATAAGAAATTTATATTTTCTAAAACCATCCAGGTTAGTCTGTTGGACATACCTTCATTTAAGAAGTGTTCAATTTAAATTTAATTAGACTAAAGGTAGAAGGCGTTCTGTAAGTTTCTAAATGTTAGTTACCAATATGCCTATAATATTTATATAACAATCATGCCTCTCACACTGTGCCCCCGCCCCCCAGAAATTGTTGCCTGGCTACAGTCTTGATGATCTGGTTAATGTGGTTCAAGTTAGGTTTAACACTTCTACGGCACTACATATTCATCATTCATATCATCTCATTAGGCGAAGTAACTGCACCAACATGGTGGCCCAACCTCAGGAGGTTTCATAACCACCACTTCCAGTAGGAGACCAGGAATGTCTAGCCAATAAACTCTAATGGCATATGCAAAAAAAACTAATTAGGGCCCCTAACTGTCTACACTATACAATAATTAGCAAAACTAAAAGCATTCTCACAACACAGTATTTATAATACACACTAATCTTCAGGTGGGCTGATAGTTGAAACCTCTCTCCCCCTCTTTCATTAACCTATCCCAAACCTCTCATTTCTTTCTTTGCGGACTCATTTGTACTTCCTATTTCCTTTATCAATATGTTGCCATTACCTACACATTTTGTTGCCTGACTAATGAACATAATCACAAACTATTTTTTTAAATGTACTTAAAACATTACATTGGTGGCGACAGCCATAAAACTTGTATTTTCTTGTTTTGTCTAAACCATAACTAAACAATAATTTTTTCCCGGAATTTTGGGGTTAGGGGTGGAGGTTTGATACACACACACACACACACTCTCCTCCACCATGGTTATGGCCTAGTCTTAAATGGTTCATACAGAAGTGGGTTTACACTATAATGTTAACTCAAGTTACTGTAGGGCATGTACTGTACATGCCTGATTATCTTTCGTAGAAATCTTTTCTCGAATACTATCTTCTGACCCCCCCCTCCCCCATTTTCCCCAATACCTCTTTCCTCCAAAACTTCGTATAGATCTTGGATCTTGACAAAAAGGTTTGGGGGGAGGTGAACGTAAATTATAATTGTGCCTAGGGCGGAAAAAATTAAATCCGCCACTGGGTTCATAATGCTACTCAAGAATTATTGCAACTGATTTAATGATTGATTTTAAAGCTTTTCATTAATCTCTCTGCTACGTAATCTTTACTCTCAGCAATGACTGTTGGGTCTGCGAGTTTTCACATGTGACTTCTTAAGGCCCCACTTCCGTAAAATCAGATTGACGCTCAGAGTAGGTCTTCAAGCCTTGGCAGGGAGCTTGAAATCGTGAGTGTGACTACAAGAGTATCTCCCAGCGTAATAACAAGGAGCTCTGAAAGTCACAAGAATGACTCTACAGCCCCTTCTACTGCCACTGTTCAATGATGTTTCACCAGATCTCTTTATGTGGGGCAATTAAAAAGAGCCAGAGATTTTTTCAAGTCCACCAGCCCAGAATCCGGTGAGAATATCTTCCACCAGCAATATGGGCCTAAGGGTGCAATACAATCCTTGACAAGGGGGATCCTAGTGGATCTGTGGACCCGTAAGGACCACTTCGCGTGAAGATGTGGATAATTTGTAACGCAAATATCTTGTGAATCAATGTGGCAACGACGCACATGCTTATGGCTAAGGCCAATCAAACGGCTTATGTCAATGCCAGCTCTCTCCGTCAGTGGGAGTCGATAGCCAAGATATACCCGGATGATTTTTTGTTTGATATAAAATTAACTATGCGTAAGAAAATAGTTCTGTGAAAGAATGTAAAATAATTAAGGAAAGTATTAAAAAAGTTTTAGCGGGAATATACTTGAGAAAGGACAAGGTTTGAAAGCACAAGGGGGTTCAGAAATGTATCTTGGATGAGAAACTCCTAGCCTTTTTTGTACCATGTGCAGCTCGTTCACTCAATTTGGTAGGTGTTCACGCCGCTTGTGTGGTAGTAGAGGCTGAAACATACTTCGGTACACTTCATCGCCTCTATTTGTTCTTTGTGGCATCAACTTCAAGGTGGGAAGTTCTCCAGACTTATGTGAACACCACACTGGAATTACAGACACAAACGTGATGGTCACCTAAAATTGAAGCTGTCTGAGGTGTTTTCTTCCAACCGGAAAAGGTCATTAAGGCCTTAGATGAACTCAAGAATTGTGGTGATTCAACTTGGAAACAAAAGATGGAGCCAAAACTCTTTTGAAGGATCTGTCAACATTTGAGTTCATTGGATTATCTGTTTCTGGTAAAATGTTTTGAGTCATATTGATCGTGTCAACAAATTGTTTCAGAGGATATAACAGTTGATTTGTCTGTAAAGCACATTCATGGACTTACGAAACTTTTGGGATCCTCTTGAGATACTTGTGCAACAAATGCAATCAATGAAGCCAGAGAAAAGGCAAAAAAACTCTTGTTGAGCCCCAATTTCCATGAAGTTTGAATATGAAAAAGGAAGAATTTTTTTGATGAAGAAGGAAAATATGTTCAAATTTCTGTCGAAAAAAACATCATGATTCTTCTTTTGGCAGTAATGGACTGGGTGCTTTCAGAAATCAGAAGGATATTTGAAGCATTGGAGAAAATATTTGAGAAATTTTGTTTCCTTTATGCCTCCAAGTTCCAGTCACTTTCTGTATAAGAACTTGGGTCAAAGGCAGCTCAGCTTGCTGAAACTTATTCAACAAATCTTTGTAAAGCTGAGCTTGAAATAGAAGTAGAGAGCTTTAAGCTTCACTCTCTGAGACTATACAATAATTTTAATAATGCAGCTCCTAAAGCTCTCTTAAATTTCATTTTCAGATGTGGACTTGAAGATGCCTACCTGAACATTTAAACAGACCTAAAGATTTTTTGACACTTCCAGTGACTTGCATCAAATGAACGGAGTTTAATTGAGTTAAAACCGAAAAAAAACCCTGAGGAACACTTTGAGACAGGAACGTCTCTCAAACCTAAGTATAATTAACAATGAGCACAAAGTGGCATCACAAATATCGTATGATGAAATCATTAAAGAATTTGCAGACAAGAAATCTCGAAGATTAAGTTCTAGACTAAAAGTATTTTTGCAATCACTTTTTTGTATCATATTTTTGTGTTAAAGCTATAAATAATCGCTTCATTAAAAAATTTATTTTGTTTTTATTTTTCCAATTTCAAACAAAAACCAATCCAAAAACACATCGACAGTAACCCAAATCCAAAAACACACAATTTTTTAATCTATATAAAAGCAAAAAAAGTTTGGTGAACAGCCACCTGGCCAAAGGAGACGGCGCTATTTTGAGGTTTTGCCCCACCAAAGAAAATTTCTAGTTCCGGCCCTGGCTTATCATACCGTATACTCCCGCTAAAGAGGGAAGACCAATAACGCTAGTAGTTAGCCATCGGGGGGAGACCCTGACCATTTAGGCGGTGGATATAGAAGTTTTATATCTAGGAAAATTGGTCCAAGTCAAGATGGGAAGAGGCAGAAACCTAGAGGTAAAATATGAACTACTCTCCACACCAGCAAGGCCCCAGTGGTCTTTGGCTGGCTTCTTAAGCCAAGGGGAAGATATCTCCCACCATCCTATGTGATGAAGAAGACTATTCCGATATGACGAAGGCCATTCGTGCCGAGCTACGTGATCCTGTGGAGGCCGGGAGATCGTTTGCGACTCTTTGTGTTCTGGGTAGATTCTCAGTTCCACCTACCCTCTAAATCAGATTAAAATAAGTTTTTTTTAACAATTTTCAAAAATGCATACGTCAAGTAATATAAGTTGCATCTGTCACTTTTGATAGATTAATATCATAATATTAATACCTGTAAACTAACATTATTAACAAAATAAAATGTTATCAATTTCGACAGCATCAAAATATGTTTATATTTTCCAATTATATTATATTTAGCGCTTACTACGCTCTCCGAAAGATTGTTCTGAAATTTTGAATCTAGTATTGGTCCTGCTATCTATGAAAAGAGCGTCTAAATGGGGTTTTGTTCAAAAATCTGCTGACGAACAGCATAAACAATGTATACAGGATGTGCGTTCCGTTTACTCTTAAATGTGGCAGCCTTTTTTAACGGATTACCATATGACCCTATCTTATAGGCTATACCATAGCGGAATAATGTAAGGTTATCTTGCTACCTTACAGGATAAATGAAGGGTGCATGCATGAATACAACCTAGAGGCAAGCTGAATGCAAGGTTTATGGACATTTCGACAGTACAAGGGAAGGGAAAAAAGTTAATTCAATACCATCGTAGCAAAAAAAAAATCACACCGCAAACGGTTTATTTTCTTCAAAAATATCTGATGCCGTAAGAGTGGGAAAGTAAAGCACATACAATTTATTTATAGGAGAGGTGTACATAATAGAGTAGGAGGTTGAAGAGGAGGGCAATTTTGATTTGTGTAATATTCATGCAATTAACGCGAGAGATCTAGAGAAACCAGTGGACATAGTGGATAGTGGTGCTGTTGTAACCATATGCCCAGATAATTTGTATCTAAATAAACTTTTACCAACAAATTAAGTCTTATGTTTAAAGCTAAAAAAATATCGGAACAACCTCTGGAAGTGAACCGGGAGTGCCAAGCTACAATATCAAATGGGCAGACCATACAGCTCGCAGTTGTGATGGTTAATCGTGGTTCTATGTTATTAAAGGCTTTATTAGGAATAAATTGACTCAAAGTACTAACAATTGACATGTGATCAATAATAACATAGGTGATGAATAGTAAAAACGGTGAATCAGGAAAGTAGATAATTATGTAAATAACCAACCATTAATCTCTAAAAAGAGATATAAAAGCGGAGATTATGCTTAAAAGTATAATATCCCCTGTATAATGTAAAGCACGACCTGATCCAGATGTGATTTGAGGACAAGTTGAAAAAGAGGAATAGTAAATTAATACCAAGTTAAAAATACAGGAACCCGTCACCTTAACTCAGTCGGTAGCGTGTCTGCCTACTGAGCTAGAGTCCCGGATTCGATTCCCGCAATTGTCAAAATAATTATTAGTGAAATGAGAATTTATCCATTTTACAGTGATAAATTAACGGCTGAGTACTGGGTGTTGTGCCTGTCCTAGTGCTATTTTAGATTATAATGCATATGAAGCTACGACAAGCTGGTAATGGGAAATATGTGGCTTGAATAAAAAACTGACCCAGGCCATAGGCTGTAAACAATAATGGGTGTGAAAAAAAGACAGAGTAGGTGACACTGATAGTGTGTGTGGCAAAGTATATAAGAAAAGTATTACAATTATGTGATGACTTTAAATTTACTTTGAACGGACATATTAAAAGTGAACTACCCTACCAACATCCGAAGATATTTTTACGGGTATCTCTGGAGGTAAATTTATCTCAAAGAATGATTTGAGAAAACAATATTTTCAAATGAAAGGGGGAGAATGCTTGCATCCACTCCTTTAGTAAACACTCATAAAGGACTGCATTGATTCGTACGTGTGCACGTGTACCTTTCNGGGGAGATGGCATCTCAAGTTTTTCAACAATGTATGGATATGATGACACAGGGACTAAGATTTATTTACTGGTACGACCGACATATGGTAGTAGGGAATGATATGGTGGATGCTTAGAGAAAATAGAAAAGGTGTTTGGAGACTCAAAATATGAATTCTTGAAAGCCACTAATCATCAGCTATAAAATAATGTTGTAAACTAGGCGTTGAAACGCTCCAATTGATGACTCTTATCTTATATTCTATGAATAAATACATTTAGTTAAAAATGCAACAAATGGGCCTACTGTTAATAATGAAAATATACATCGTCCCACTGGGCGATGCATTATACCGTCTACCAACAATTGAATGCCGATGCAGATTGCACACATGGTTTAAATTATTGATTGATGGCAAGTTTTCACAATATTAATATTCTCCTATACTCATAACGTTTGTAAATAAATAATTTCATTTCCAATTTGAGTTTTCCTAAAATTTTGTTATTAAATCTAAACTAATAACAAATTAAGTTTATCAATCAAATTATTGAGCTGTAAGAGTTATCATGTTGTTGCTTCACTGTCACAATCGCCCCACCGTTGTTAGGCCTATATATTGAATCTCTAGGTAGAATGTCGAATAGAGGTAAGCCTATTTCATGACATCCGCACTGTAACGCAATTTACTCCGGTTCTTATGAATAAGCACATGTTTAGCAGCTGGAGTGGTTGCTCCCTTCTTATCTCTCAACCACCACACATATGTAAACATAATTATGCTGACATGAGGCCTTGGACACAGATAAATTAAACACTTCTGTATTTAGGACTGGGGCAAGGAATATTGTGTCACTGGTTTTGTTAACTCTACACAACTATGGCAAGCAGTTTGCAAGATGAAAGTGGCATGCACAGGCCCCGGGCTTATGTAGTTGGCGCCCTGGGCATATATATAACGCCTCCCCACGTCCCCACCTTATACTTTTATAAGCTTGTCTAACTACTAGACGCTATATTTAGGGTCATATTAAATCAAAGCAATATATTTTGTTTGTTCTTATTTATTTTTGAAAATCACTGTAGGCCTATACATTTACATAAACACATACACACAATAGAAAAAAAACTGCAAATACCAGCCCCATAGGGCTCTCATACGGTGAGTGCTACAGGACATTGTGAACACTTAGAAGTAGTTGATGAAGTTGGAATTGATATAAAAATAATATATTTTTGACACTTTTCTTGATAGTTCAAGTTCACCGTTGTATTTTTAGCAGCACACTTTTTGAACTCGTCACCACTTAATTTCCTACTCATATTTAAAGATTAAAACTTGGAAACGATTCACTTAAAACACACATAGAATCACTGAAAAGAGGCAATGTATGAAACACTGGACAGCGAGCGTGGTAATGAAACTTCACCGTTGAGGAATAAACGCCAAGGTAGGCGAACGAGAATTAAAGTAACTAAGGGTTAGTTTGCAAATTAGTGCACTAGAATGCGTGGATGGCAGGAAATTGACTGTGATTTACGCATTTTGCATTTTTACAAGCAGAAGAAACGCAACAAAAATAATTGTGTCATTTTGTCATTTTTTAATTCTTGTGTAAATAAAATAATTATTTTTCCTTTTAAAAAATATGGTCCTCTCGTGTGCCCCCTAAAGTCTGGCACCCTAGGTATTTGCCCAGTCTGACCAGTTATAAACCGGGTCCTGGGCATGCACTGTGTTGAAGCAACTATGTCCGTACCCTTTTTTCGATTGGTAATTTTAGAAGCACCTTTAATATGCATAGCGGTATACCTTTTGAATATAAGGTGATCCTGGTTTTAAAATTTAGTCTATGCATTTGACATAGTTGAATGGCTCTATATTATCCTTTTATTTAATATGTTTTAATCTTTTAATAAAACTATTTTCGATCTTGCCCCAATCTGAGACCTGAGTGCGCTACTGTAAAGGAATATATAAAGCAAATAAAATATCCGTTTCATAAGAAAATATTTGTGTGTTTAACATTAAAATGTACTTAAAAATAAATTTAAAGCAAATTCAAGATGGGCCTTTAATCCTTCACAATAAGAGATTATACATTTATTTACTGTTCCTAAATATATTTCCTATAAACCATCAAAAAATCACCATCGACAATATAATGCTGCATACCACAATCTCAGCTTGTGTGAACTAGATGTTTTGCTTACATGCACCAACTTATTACAATTCCCGAGTCGATGGCCTGCTCAACTGGCCAATTCATTTAAGCCTCTCTCTACCTTCAAAGTTTGGTGTAGGCTGGAAGAGAGAGAGAAAGAAAGTCTCGCGCAAGCATCTAGAACTTCCCACCATAGTCAACTACTTGGTCCACGAGATGTTAACGTTAAGTGATTAATTAAAATCACTAAACAAATCTACAAAAAGAAAGAATGAAATAATACAGGTTTTGAATTAAATATACCAAGTGGTGACATTACTTGTACATAGCAAATAATAAACAATAAAAACAAAATAAGCTCTGCTTTTCTTCACTCATAGTTAACCACAATTATTGTTTACCAAACCACTCATTAGAAAAAGTTATTTTGTTCTTGCCATCCACCTGCATAAATGTAATGTCACTGGGTTGATGTGCTCCTAACCGTTTAATTTTAAGTTTTTCTTGCAGTTTTAATGCAAAAAACTGAGTTTTAATAAATAATCTACTTTATTGATTTTAATTAATCACTTTCACTCCTAACCTTATTTATCAGGTATTTAACACACGCTAACACACGCTTGAACAAAATATAAACCATCTTTATCGAATCGCGGGCCCGCCTAGACCGGCCGGTACCATGGACCGGCCCGATGAACTACTGGGAAGCGTGGAGTGGAATGGCTCACTGGACGACGGGGCTTATCTGAGAGGAGCTGGCCCATGTAATATGTTTAAAGAGTGTTGGTGGGTTTGGGCCCCTATGGATGGGCCCTTGCTCCAGTCAAATTAATTTTAGAATGTGCCCCTGTGCATGATTATATTCACACTAGAGATAATGTCCATCTAATATATTTTCTTAGCTAACGGTTTTTAGGGATGAGGAAGGTTATATTTATAGGAAGTGTGCCCGTATTTACGTGAAAAGAGAGAGAGAGAGTGGAAAACAATTTCGGAAAAAGCAACCCTCAATACACCCGACCAGGATTCGAACCTCGATCTCCCCGTAATCGACAGTCTAGTCTACTGTTAGAGTAGTGTCTGAGACCATGCGACCACCGAAGCGGGTAGACTAATACTAATTGTTTATTTTATTTTATAACAAATAACAAGGTAAACTACTATTTTGATAGTTTCAAATTCCTATAACTGGAGTAATATCATTTCAATTTTAATTTCCTTTATTATAGTGCTGGCCAAGAGTCGTAAGACCTATGACAGGCCAGCACTGAAAAGTACTCAAGTACCTTAAAAACACTTATTAAGACATAAGAGCCGCTTCGGTGGCCTCATGGCCAAACGCGCTAATTTCATATTGGACTA
This sequence comes from Timema bartmani, assembly GCA_902151455.1. NCBI lineage: Eukaryota > Metazoa > Arthropoda > Insecta > Phasmatodea > Timematidae > Timema > Timema bartmani. Next base: position 42,522 of record CABFWB010002577.1, on the reverse strand, counting down.
GACTGCCGATGACGGGAAGATCGGGGTTCGATCCCTGCAAGGTGGTTTTCCTAAATAGTTTTCCACTCTCCCTCGGCGCAAATGCGGGTGAATTTCCTCTAAATTAAGCCTTTATTATCCCCAACCAATTATTGTAATTAGTACATAGACGTATAACCTGGACAAGTAGTAAGACGTGCTGCTAAAATAATCATAAGAAAATAAACAATAAAAGCTAAATAATATTACATACCGATGAATAGTTACAAAAATTAGGACATATTATTGATAAAAATAATAAATATATATCATGTTAGTATCAAAGGCATAAGTATTTAAAATGCAGTATCATGCAATAAGCAAACAAATAAATCAGAGCAATGTAAATTTAAATATTCTATGCAGAGCCTCTACAGGATAAATTAGTGATAAGGGAGTTCTTTGAATAACTCTCTGAGTTTGGCTTTTCTTCTATGATCAAATTGAAATGGACAAATCTGGAATTAGCGCTGTGGATACAGCGGCCTAGAGGGCTTACCTTGTAGGAGTTGTTGGGAGAAAATAATTTTGGACTACGCGAGGCCTGAGAAGGGACATGTATACCTACGTGAATAAGGGCAAATTTACAAGAAATTTTGCTATTGAAAATATTAAAAACAAAAAGGGCATCACAATAAAGTATAATGATAGTAATAATAATAATCTGAAAATTGAAAAATGACACCTGGACACGGGAATCGAACCCGGGACCTCCCGTGTTCAGGTGTCATTTTTCAATTTTCAGAATATGATATCTAGTGGAGTAATTTCCTAGTAATAAACATAAATAATAGCTCTGGCTATTAATTCTTAATAATAATAATAATAATAGCGTGTCTGGGGTATATCAACATGTAGATCAGTTTTATGGAAAGATAAGCCAGTACTAATGAAATTACTAATCGTACATCCCTTCTGTGGAAGCTCTTTCCATGACCTGAAGAAGTGAGAGGATGATGGTAGTGAATATGGCTGGTTAGACCAATGAAGATCTTAAACCTAACTTAAGCCTAACTAACCAATCCTTGGTGACCATGGACATTATTCCCCTTTCAAGAAAAATCCCCCAGTACATGCCGGGAATCAAGGCCAGCATTAGGTCAGTATCCAGGGTATCTGACCACTATACAACGAGGTCGGCTACTGAAGTAGTTTTGACTACAAAAATAAAATTAATTCGAGTATATTACACACTATGGAATGACCATATATTTAACAATTTTGATATGAGATTTTATGTTTAATACAATATACCTAAGACCCTTTTTTAACCGACAACTGAACAGTTTTTAAAATTATAAATAAACCTAGTCAGCGAATATTGACCACAGGAGGGAAATAATTATAATATTAGCTATGAGACAATATGTGTACAAATGTCGGCTAAAGTTAATTTAAAATATTTTTTGTGCCAAGATTTTCATATGTTTTTAGATATTTTGCTCCAGTTATAATGAACTTTTTTTTAAAAGAATGACACTCATAGGATACCTTAAATAATTATTAAGAATTAATAGCCAGAGCTATTATTTATGCTTATTAATAGGGAATTACTCCACTAGATATCATATTCTGAAAATTGAAAAATGACACCTGGACACGGGTTCGATTCCCGTGTCCAGGTGTCATTTTTCAATTTTCAGAATTAAATAATTATGTTTGCATTGATTTGTACATCCTTGACTTTGGATTGTTGGCTTGAATTAAGTTCAACCCAATTGTTTCCTTGGGCGGGGGTAGGGGTGCTATGCTCTCAAAACGTTTAAATGAAATTGGCTAATTAATTGTAAATAATAAGGTGAGGATGAACAGGTGCGTGCGCACACACAATGACAACCGTTTAGAGTTTATCCATAAGGGAAAACATTGTACTTAGTTTATTAATCAATGTTTGAATAACCATATTTTACCCTTACTACACAAATTATCACCATTCTATATTATTGAATAATCAACTTAAGTCTTGGCGTAAAGTGACCCGATGTAAGTGGGCTGAACCCAGCTGAGGTCGACATATTTTTCTTGAGCGATAAAAATCCGTAACACAACTTTTTTCGGAGGGTAAGTAAAGTCATTGGTCTTCTATGTCGATTGTGGCAGGTAAAAGAACCCTGAAAGGCATGTGAAAATATTTTTCTCAGCAAAATTGGTAGGCCCTTTCACTCTCGTCCATAGAGATTTTCGTGTGCTGATATAATCAGTCGGTTCACAAAGTGCACGTTAAATACCTCAAATGATAATAATAATATATTGAATAGATTAATTTAGTTCACAATCAAAGACTACTTTATAGCACTGATTAAATGTGTTACGTATATGATTACCAAAATAAATATACTATCATATTTTGCCTGGATAAACGTGTACAGTAGGCCTACCTTTAATATTAATCATATTCACTAATTTTGAATAATATTTGTCGTTTAACGTAGTTTCCATATTGGTCAAATTTATCCTTTCTATTATTAGTAACACATGTACAAATTATAAATGTTTTCCTATTTTAGTACCTCTTATTTATTTGGCCAATAAATGTTTTCCTCATTTTTATGAAAAAGAGGAGTTCAATTTGTATGATTGAAATATATGAAAGATAAATTATTAAGACAACTTTTTATGTCTTAGTGAGATACTCTTTTTTTATTTAAAGCTTCTAATAAAATGCATTTTATTATATGTCTTACAGCGGAAGGAAAGTACGTGTAAGATACTATCAACATGATTGCTAATCAAGGTATTTTACCTCGTTTTCAGGACTATACTTATTTTATCTACTATCTAGTATTTTATTCAAAAAATAAAATGAATTCAAGTCAACAAACTCAGACAAACTCATTATTAAGTGAATTTTTATCAATTATACTTTTAAAAATCTGTTTATTTTTATTGCGCTATCTCTTTAATAAACGCTTTCAAATTATGCGCGCGCATGATAAATTATTACAGCTTCTCATTCGTCTTTGAACGTCTTCACTCATTTAATCCACATGGTTTAGTCAACACTTCATAATGTCATGTAATTGCACTGGAGTTTTATACTAACCGTTTCATTTTCAACACAATTATGCCTGTTACATTCTAGTTTTAAAACACTAAGGTAGCTATTTAATGTTACTCTCATTCGTTTACCATGTCAGAAACTAAACAAATTAGATGTGATACTATGAATAACAATGAAAAGATTAAAAACAATAAACATCTCGTAAAAAAAAATTCCTTAACAACTATTCAAATTGAAACGAAAAGTAAACATCAAGGTGTGACAAGTTTTGAAGAACACTGTTGGAGATGGTTGAAACCGTTGCTAGGTAAGTGAAAAGTACCTCTTTTGTTACAGTGGAATATATCTTTCAGTAGAGGGGCTTAACATCTAATAAAATAATCATTTATTCAAATTATAAATAATATATCAATAATACTTGAACAAGTATACACTTATTTTTGTAGGAGGGGCTAACTGAAAGACCTCTTTTCCTACTCGAATCCTACCATATAGTCGTATTTTGTTTTGAAAAAGACCTTACAGGCAGTGATTTCCACAAAAATTAGTGTATATGTTTAACCGGATGTGGTTTTCAACGTAATATTTTAACCTTTGTTTACCCATCCTCTCTTAACGCTAATGTTAGCTAGTTTTCTACAAGCTACCTTCCTGATACCTATCCTATAGATTAATACATTGATAGTCCTTGTGTTGAACATCTACTAATAATACAAAATAGCAGTTAATACTGTTTGGACTTTCATATATTTTAGAGAAAGCTCCAACTAAAGTTGGATCCTTGTAATTTTTTAAGCGTGATCTCACATCAAGGTTTTAGTTTGAATCTCTAATTTCTATTTCTACAGTTGGAACGCATATTTAAAAAAAATTGAAATACTTTTACATTTTATTTTGAAATGATTTTAGTATTTTGCGCAAGTAACAATTTGAAGCTTATTAAAATAGAGTAAAAAGCTAAAAAAAAAGTCGTTTTTACTTATAGTTTAGACTATAGAGTAGAGGTTACGAAAATTTGATTACTCGAGCTTCTCTCAAATGTAGTCGCTAAGCCTCACTTTCAGCATGCGTTTAAAAAACAATGCACCTAATTTTTGCATCAATTACTACTTAATGTATACTTAGTAGTTGTTAAAAGTTCTACAAGATGTTACCCATAAAATAATTATTTTATATAATTATGATTTTACATTTAATTATGAGTACTATTCACGGGAAAAAATATATTAAATTGACTAGAATATAGCTTATGAAAAATAGACTACACTATTATCTATACCAGTACATGGAAAGGATCCATTTGTTTCATATCACAGAGATGGTTCAGGTCTGGTTATATGTTCGTGAAACACGGGTGAAAGGCATTTGTAACGACTAGTTGATTTCTGTAGTTTTGATTGCAATCAAAGAGTACCTCACCAAGGCAGAGGAACTGAACAATTGGTTCAAAGATATCCCCGCTGCACCTCACCTGAAACTATCTCGTGTCTCACATGTTGAGAAACTTTTCTCTAGAGGTTAAGGTTTACTTCTGTCCAGAAACACTTGGAGTAATTTTTCCACTGATATATCACAAAACCAATTCTATAGCCAAAATCTAGTGCATTTACTTAACATATTTCCTTCTCACGGCACTTTATTATATAAATTAAGAATTATTTAACTAGCAAATAGTCATCCCATTGACGCGAAAGCGTATTAAAATAAATTTTAGGTTGATTGGCCACTAAAGTGCAAAATGCAACAATGTTAAACATCCAAGATCCACTATATTAAAAAAAAACATCAAACCGTAATGGATGTGTAAGGAGGCCTTTCCAAAGCACAAAATGAATTCCAAAGTTGATCTGTGAGTAATCCAAATTGTGATATTTTACTAATTGCAGAGTCGAACTCGTATTAGGGTGGTAAGAGGAAGAGTGAGGACCTGATAACACAATCTTCTCCCCAAAATCATCTTACTACAGTAAATCATACGTTTATCATATGTGCATATGTATGTGTGTGACATTAATTAAGGTGGAGGTTTTTTCACCCTTTAGTTCTATTTATTGAATAAAACTAATCAAAACAATGGAATAAGGTAAAAGAATTTTAAGGATGTACCACAATTCTTGTGAAGAAAGAATGGGAAACTTTAAAGTGAAAAAAACCCACCTTTAGTGCACCCAGTAGGTATTGAACTACAGTGTACAGATTCAGCGTCAGATAGATAAATTGAGAACATTCCAAACAGTAATCTTATATTTTGTTAATATAATTCTTATGTATTGGTATTGATACACCTGTCCTTTATGGGTAGGTAAGTAAATCATTTAATAAGCAATGCCAGTTACAGAGTATTTTTTAAAAATATATAGCCACTTAACGAGGATCAAATGGCTCTCTAGTTTCAATATTCTTAGCACATCTTTTTCGAGGATAGTTCTGCTGACAAGTCTTTAATTTAAACATAAATCTTAAGTGTAGGGCTCCCAAAAGTGTTTGGTGTTATTATTAGGGACTTGGACCAAGTAGGGACATTTTATTATTCATAAAAACAAGTACAAAAAAGGCAGATTTATAAATTAAACTAATTCTATTTTTAATACCCTACCGTAGGCTAGGTTAAGGCCGTATGTGTTTTTTTCTTCACTCTTCTGGTTTCAAGCATTTGCAATTTTCAACTTAACTATTTTTATCTAGATTACATTTCCCTAAAATATATTTTGAAGCTATCATGTAATGTCTCCTAGACTGTAATTGGATACTTAATGCGTCTACTACTGTCATTACTTTTAAGTTAAGTTTAAATAACTTCTTTGAACTGACTACCTTTCAAAGATAACAGAGTATCACTTTCACTGTCATGAGTTCAATTAAACCACCGCAAGTCAAATGAGCCATTTGGTCATTTTTCTGGAAAAGATGAGTGAACTCTATGAATGAAGCAAAATTTGAAAATACCAAATGTAGTTCAACTTTCGTTTGAAATTATTTCAGCAAAGAGTAGTTCATTTTATACTGCGGTCTGGTTATGAGATTGGAACATTACTTTGGGATAAAATTGAGGAAGTATTTTTTAACTGCATTCCACAGGAACCATTGGCGTTGTTAGCAGGAAGGTGGGGGTTAGTGTGAGCGGGAAAGAGACATGGCCCCCAAAATAATATGCTCAAATAGGCAATTAATATCATAAAAGAAACAGTGAATTGTTTTATTCAGAAAATTGAAAATCCACGTTTAATATTATTCGTGTTATTAATTTGGTACGAATTTTACCAAAAAAATGAAACTTGATATTTTGATAAAGGTCGACGTTTCATGACCCCCTGAAACTGAAAAAGTGGTCTTTTGCGATGCTGTTCGCGCGCGCGTGTGTATGCCTTTATGTGTATCTGTTTCTCAGCCTAGAGTCCAAACCATTTTAACGATTGGGCTAAAACTTGGTATCTTTAGTTTTTATAAGATTCTTACAAGGAATTTTTTTAAATTAGATATCATACCCTAAAATTAAGGGTGGTTTACTGAAGGGTAACCAGAGATAAACTGGATTTTCTCAAAATCTGCTCTAACGATTTTGATTACATTTTGTATGCATGCATTGTTTAATATAACAAACAAAATGGGCACTCTCATTTCCCCATGAAATTGACTCTAAGCAAAAATTTCAAATTTTGATCATATTTCCGCAAGCATTTGATAAACGAAATAACTTATCATTGTAAAGTAGTAGTACTATTAAAAGTAAAAATATTATATTTAAAATCTATTTTTATAAAACCAATAGTTTCTGAGCTATAAACAAATATATATAGAGCTCTTAGACATTTTGAAATTTGAATTTGAATTTATCATTGTTTCTGTAACAGTGTGTGTATATTATTTCATTTATGATCTTTGGTGGAGTGCTTATGCAACAATGTTTGGCCTATTTTATTTCGCAAATCTTAAAAGTTTTTAATAATTTTTCTATTTTAATATAAAATTGAGCAAAAGTCTGTGCGGTGCACCGTACAATTTTTTTTTTTAAGTTTCTTATTCAAACTGAAAATGGGTTCATTATGTCCCTCCTTAATAATTAATAGCTAGTGACGCCTATGCACTGCTCTAATAAACGTGAAGTGGCAGTCCACAAGGTCAGACATCTTGATGGTACACTCCGTTTACCCTGAAAAGTAGCCGTCTTACATTGACTGAATACAGGATGGCTCTTTCTTAAAATCTTCACTATTGTTGAACACGACCAGGTAAGTTTGTTTCCACTGTGGTGCAGCCTATATAATAGGGTCATAGCGGAGCCCATCAAGGTAATACTGTAAGGTTTCACTATAAAAGGAGTATGCATGTTGTTTAGATTGATTAATTTCTTTAAATTGTAGTATAACATTCTCTTCTCCTTCATGGACCCTTTTTTCTCTTCATCTCTTATCGCTCGCGTGCTCCCATACCCAAACACCCTCCCTACAAACTCGGACCTCCCACCCCTTTCTCTTTTAGATGGTCATCCTTTGAAGAAACTATAAATCATAATAATCAGTTCATAAACAGTTATTCTGAGAAATTTCATCTTACACATTGCATATTTTGATAGTTCAGGGTTTTGTGTCTGTAGATGTAACAATGAGAGAACCGTAACTAGTACTAGGTTTATCATTATTGTCAAAAGCTCTCGAATTCAGATGAAGAGGTCCTAGTTTCAATCCACCATATTGAGACTATAAGATTGTCCTTCAATGTGTTATGTAATATTTAAACTTCTCAACATATATAGCAAAGAACAGTTTTGTATGCGTCATGTTTCTGGCCCAGAAATCAATTTTTTATATATTGCTATCAATCTGTTTTAACCATTTTAACTTTAGTCACCACGTTACTACTTGTCACTGGTTGGCATTAACATTCACCACGAGTAACAAAAATCTAAAATGACAATTTGAAATATAATATTATCAACATCTCACCAGAGCAACAACTAAACGTCAAAGTGGTGAGTGTTCATGAGCACTGGACACAACATACTCCTCAGATAGTACACATCATGGGAATATTTCAATTATTTGCTCCAGATTTGCTAAGGTAAATCTGAGATAACTGAGGTACTCTCCAATAATTAAAAAACCAGGAGGAACAGTTAACAGCATCCCTTCAAATAACATTCATTTTTAAAATGTCCCAACTGTCTAGGAAGTACTTTGGAGACTATTTATCAAAGTTAAAGACCTTGGGGATCTTGTAAGATTTAGGGATTTTTAAAGACTTTAGGTACCAACATTAAGGCGGCCGCCTTCGTCAGCGATAAAGTATCAATCGCTGTCAGGCCACACGGCTTAAAATACAATGATATATGTCATTTTCTGGGACTACTTCTCTATTCTGTCTATGATTATACCCCCTTTTCACCCTTCTCCTACAACAACCCTTTATCATGCTAATAAGAAAGAGGTGGAAAAAAAACTGCGAAACTTCTTATCTCATGGTAAATAGGAAATCTCGATGATCGTTCTAAAATTTCATAAAATTTGCTGTTGTGAGCCTACCAAAAAGTTATTGTATTTGTTGAAGAAATGCTAAATCCAGAGCTCTTTTTCATCAAGCTTAGTCTCATAGCTCTGCAAATATGCTTAAAAAGTCTTTGAAAATCAGCTAATGTTACATTTTAGTTGGAACGCATATATATATTTTTTAATACTTTTACATTTAAAAAAATATTTTTAGTATTTTGCGCAATTAATAGCTTTAAGAGTATTAATATAGAGTAGTAATCTAAAAAAAATAGTGTTTACAATCTACTTAATAACCTACTCGTATGCATGTAAAACCACTTGTTTTTATCTTACTTTAATAAATTAAATAATTTGTTATACCTGTTAACTTTTGTAGGTGAGCTTTACTACTAATATTAAGTATAAAGTGTGATTTTTTGTATATAACATGCTCCCCAAATATTTGTTTTGAACAAAATTGTTTGAACTATTAAAATAAAGGAGTTTTCCAAAATTAGTAATCACTCATACAACATCAAAATATTATGTTTGAAAGAAACCCATAATTCATTTCAGCTGTAGCCGTGGTTTATTTAGCCAGTCAGACAGAGACAGAGAAACAGATGTAAAATCCTCAAATAAAACTTCTATATCCATAATAATGATTTCGAGGGAGGAAATTTTAACGATGAAAACATATACATTATAAGTTGATCCAGAAAGATTTCATCATGAAAAGTCCTATTATAAAAATAAAAGAGATGAAAATATCTACAAAGATTTTTTTACACTTATTTAACTTTGGTAGGATTATTGGCCATTTAAACTATAATTTGAGTGGATTTTTCATTTTCATTTATTTGAAGTATTTAACGTGCATTAACTGAACCAACTTAATATATCAGCACACGATTTATAAACTAACTTAAATCTAGAACAGACACAAAACCCAGCCCCCGACCGTTAGTTCATCACTAGAAAAGGGTAAAACCACATTTCCCCAATGATAAAGTTTTCCACCTTACCAGGAATCGAACCCGGGACTAGGATGTGATATCTAAAGAAAAGTATCGATACTGTAGTCATTAAAAGTATCGGAAGAAAAATATCGATACCGTACTAGTATCGAAAGAAAAGTAGCGATAACAGTACGTATCGGTATCGAAATTTTAATCTGGAAAATGTGTTTTTCAAGCTATTCTCTTACCCGTTTCGGTGGCCACGGGGTTTAACGTGTTAATCTCGTGTTGGGCTGGACTGCCGAAGATGGGGAGATCGGGGTTCGATCCCTGTCGGGTGCACTGAGGGTTTTTTCCTACATGGTTTTCCACTCTCCCTCCACGCAAATGCGGGTGCATTTCCTCTAAATTAAGCCTTCCTTATTCCAAACCCATTCGTGTAATTAGTACATAGGCGTATAACCTGAACAAGTAGTAAGACGCGGGGCTAAAAAAAAGCTCCACTTTCGTATCATAACTGTATTTTCATCTTTATCTAAACACTGTAAATTATGATAGTTTTTAATACTTTAAAGCAAATTTTATGAGGTGCTATTTCGTTATCCAACTTCCTAAAAAAAACTCCCATAATTCACTTCTGGGAGGTGCCATTTTTTAACTACATTCGAAGTTTATATACTCTATCAATAGAGATAGTTAACTATTGTCAAACAATAAAAGAATGGCCGCTAATTCCTGCTTCGTATGCACATAAAATTTTGTGCTTCGTCTGCTTGGAGCAGCTTGAGAGTTCAATGAGATATATAAAAGCTTCTTTTGTTCAGTTTGTGATAACTGTGCTCATTGATAAAGGAAGGGGTGGTAGACTGGTCTCTCTACTCATCCCGTCAACCAGTCAGGCGACTGTATTGATAAACAAAGATGAAAGAACCGCTATAAATTATGATTAGCTTAAAGAGATTGAATGCTAGAGTTGCAGAAAATTAGTGAGAATTGAGAAATAGTGTAATTTGTTCTTCCCCCACAATCCACCCTAGTAAACATTAATTTTAATCCCAGCATGAGGGAAGATAACAAAAATGTTGTTCCTTTCGATACCAATGCGATACCGGAGTGTGGGTACTAATATCAGCAAAGGTATCGGTAAAAAGGTATCAAGTAAAAAAATACTAGTATCGAAAAAAAATCGATATTAGTAAAGTATCGATACTTCTTTCGCATCCCTACCCGGGACCCTTAGCTATGTAGACAAACACGCCACTAATTGAGCTAAGGTTTCTAACTTTTAGAGAGGAACTCTGAATAAATTGTAACTTGCTATTTTGCCCTATGTGATAACTAAAATATAAGTATACAGGTATTCTAACCAGGATATCTCAAAACACCTGTATTTCAACACCTCAACTATATCAAAGGTGGCCTACACTAAATTAAAAACAAATGATTAAAAATAAATCCAAACATCTTTTAAAATAAGAATAATAAATTTAATATTTTTTGTGACATAAATAACAATCATTATGATTCATTAATTTACTCCAGTTACATAGCAATATTCAATTCTCAAAATAAAACAAATGATTTGTTGCCATTTGTTCCATTTTATTTTTTTATAAATATTAGCCAAGCAATAAATTTAGGGAAAATAATAAATTAAGAAATATTATAATAGCTCATACATTTTTATGCATTATTTAATCAATTTAAAGATATTTTATTTCTAAACTAGGCTGAACCTGTGAAACCAGATATTTCACATAATTTACATGGACTGGTCACAATTTTCAGCCATTGTCGTAAATAGTAGTTTAGTGTTATTATATGTGTCATATTTTCATACATAGTTTGTTCAACGAATGATATCAAGTCGAAGCACAATTTTTTTAGCACCACGTCTTACTACCCGTTCGAGTTATACGTCTAAGTATTAACTACGCTAATGGGCTAGGAATTGGGAAGGTTGAATACAGAGAAAGTGAAGCCGCATTTGCGTGGAGTGAGAGTGGAAAACCATTTAGAAAAATAACCCCCAGTTTACCCAAGCGAAATTCGAACCTCGATCTCCATTCTCCGTCCTCGGCAGTCTAGCTCAACACTAAACTAGTGCATTAGCTAACTACGCCACCGAGGCGGGCTCTAAGCACTAATCATATCTTGGAGTTACACAAATAAAATTATTAATGAGTGTTATTATGAACAAATTTTTTCTTTTACCCTTATTAGGTGTACAAAGTGGTCAAAACAAGCTTCCATAATCCCATTGGCTTAGAGAAAATGGATTAGAGTTCTGCCTCCTAAGTCACATTAAACCTATACCTATTTATCCCCAAGGTGTGAAAGAAAGGAAGAATATCATTTATGGCAGCCTGCTCAATAATATTGCCCCATAGGGCTTCATGTCTAGAAATCCTCCAACTAAAAATCCCGTGTTTTTACTTTCTCTCTATCTTACAGGTAGAGAAAGTATGGTGATCGTCAAAAAAATCGAACTCGAGATTTTGATGAATTTTGACGTTTCATGACTCCCTGAATCCGAAACAGTGGTTTTTGAATTTCCGTCTGTCTGTCTGTCTGTCTGTACCTCCAACTAGAGCCTAAACTATTTTACCGATTGAGCTGAAACTTGATATCTAGGGTTTTCATAGGGTTGCCCCGAGGGGTTTTTGGAATTGGATATCTACCCCTAAAATTAAGGGTAGTTTACTGAAGGGAAAAAAGAGAAAAAGTCGATTTTCTCAAAAT
>CABFWB010002577.1:0-26430 GCA_902151455.1 Timema bartmani | reverse complement strand
TCTTATGTGGAGTGGTGATGATACAATGTACATTATTCCGTTCAGAAATCTTACGAGTTTATAGAAAGAGAGAGAAAGTCTGTGCGGTGCGCCGTACCATTTATTTAATAAATTATTAATATTACTCTTTTCTTTTTTTGTAATATGTAAAAGGCATTTATTTTATGTGTCGTAAAAATTGAAATAAAATTGTGTAATTTAATTTTTTTTGTCCCGGTTTGCCCTAGCAAAAATATGGCAACCCTACTCACGGGTAAGTCGTCGTCAGGTCCGTTAGTATGTTTTGTTAAATAATTTTTGGTCCTCGCATTTAGTCTATGTTGGATTCTTAAACATTGGGACTATAGACTTCGGATTCATGTGGTGTTTATTTGGTACTCATTTTAGTCTTTTTAAGATAGACATGTAGTTCACGTATAATATGTATGATTAAGTCAGGTGATCTGCATCTGTTACGTTTGAAAGATATTATCAACACCTGTAAAGTAAGATTAATAAAACAGTAAAAGATTATATATTTTGGCTGCAAAAACATGTGTTTTTATTTTCTAAACAGTCCTTTATATGAAAATTGATGAGATATATTTAAATGTAACTATTGCTTAGCCACCAATTTGAGCTTTCTGAAAGTTTTTAAAATATAAAATAGCTATGAAAATATGAAAAATCTTATAATTTTAATCAAGATCATGTGGTTTCTTAAACAGTTAATAAAATGTATATACATTATTTATTTTGGTGCCCCACGTCTTACTATCCGTCCAGGAGGTAGAATGAATAAGGTATCATTTTAGATGAAATTACACCGCATTTGCATTGAGAGAAAGCGGAAAATCATCTAGGAAAAAACACATAGCACGCTCGTCCAGGATTCGAACTCCAATATCCCTATCACCGATAAGGTGGACCATACGAAATTGATGACTTATTCTACGTGCCCACTGAAGCGGGTATATAAATTACAGTCTTGTTTTTTTTTTTTTGTTAAAGGACCCGCTTCGGTTGATGCATGGTCTGAGGCTTTACTCTCGCAATAGACTGAACTGCCGATGACGGGGAGATTGGAATTCGAATCCCGGTCGGGAGTACTGAGCGAGGTTTTCCTAAATGGTTTTCCACTCTCCCTTATTGCAAATGTGGGTACACTTCATCTAAATCCAACCTTCCTATTCCCTAACATACCATCGTAATTAGTAAATAAGCGTATAACCCGAACGAGTAGTAAGACACGGTGCTTACATTTTTTTAACTAAACAAGAAAAGTGTCAATATGTTTTCTAAATAAATAAACAACTATTAAATCTTAGTTTAGCCAAACAAACAGCTATTAGACCATATTTCAACTAAACAAACATATTATACCTTATTTTAACTAAAAAACAGCTATTATATATTATTTTAGTTAAATAAACAGCTATTATACCTTATTTTATTATTAGTATTGGATTTCAAATGAACAGGTTTTCAGTTAGAAAATTACTCACGTTTTAATACTTACATATTCTATGTAATTATAAGAATTCAAAAGTACATTGGCGCACTTAAAAGCACGCCACTTATCCCTCCCTATCTTGAATTAATTCTATCCAATGCCCATCATTACACCCTAGTCTTATCTTGAGCTAGTTCTATTCAATCCACCTCACTACACCCGATCACTATCTTGAGCTAGTTATATTCAATACCCCATATTACACATTACATATATCTTGAGCTAGTTTCATCCAGTCGACCACATTGCACCCTATCCCTTTCTTGAGCAAGTTCTATTCATTACCCCTTATTACACATTACATATATCTTGAGCTAGTTTCATCTAGTCGACCACATTGCACCCTATCCCTTTCTTGAGCTAGTTCTATTCATTACCCCTTATTACACATTATATCTATCTTGAGCTAGTTCTATCCAGTACACCTCATTACACCCTATCCTTATCTTGACCCAGTTTTATCCAAATCCACCACATTACACCAAAGGCCTATATGTTTCAGGTCAACTCAAAAGTTATCCTCCCGTTTGCATCTGGGTCTTCCCACTGGTCTTTTCCTATTGTGTATACCAGTCAATAACTTGAACACGGTTCGCTTACGTTTTAATACAGGAAAATATTCTCCTTATCTGCTCAATGATATTAAAACTACGTCACCACGTCGGCGTGACTAAGTGTTTTTCTAGTCTAACTTTCATAATAGGAACGGTTTAGAAAACACAAACATATTTTTTGCGGTCAACATTGATAACATTTTATTATATTATGAGTATTATTTTATAGGTAGGCCTATTGATTATATGTATCAAAGTGACAGTTTAAGATCAAATGAATTTGACGTATGAATATATTAAAATTATTTTAATAATATTTCTAAATTTGAAATACTGTTCTTCTTACCAGAATCCGAGTAAATCTTTATATAACAGGAAATATTACAAGTACTAATTTGGAGCGCCAGCCCAATTGTTTCTGGGGAATGTTTTTAAAATGTTCTCTTTCTTATGTATAATATTAAGAATAGACCAAATTTTGCGACCAAGTAAAAGTTGATATCGATATTTTACTGTAAATATTTAGGTGGCCGTTGTTAGAAAAAGTAATTTTTGATATCATTACATTATTTAGAGCCTATTTTTATCATGTTTTGTATTCGAATACGTTTCTAGAATACCCTAAGACATGACGAAAGAAAATTGCAAATAAAATGGGGATTTTTTTTATTTCCCTTGATCCCTTGGACACATGAATTATTGTGATGGTAAAAAAATCTAATTCAGGATTTTGACGGGTGTCAACGTTACATTACTCCATAAACCCAAGAATGTGATTTTCGTAATGCCATCTGTGTCTCTATCTCGGCCTAGAGCCAAAACTATTTTACTGATCGGGCTAAAACTTCTTATAAAGGGGTTTTCATAAAGCTACCCAGAAGGATTTTTTGGAATTATATATCCAACCATAAAATAATTAAGGGTCGCTAACTTCAAGGCGAAAAGAGATAAAAGCGATTTTATCAAATTCAGCTTTAACGATTAAAATTCTTATATAGACCTTGTTTAACACTACAAACAAAATAGCGCATATCATTTTTCCATGAAAAGGACTTATAGAGTACTTTTCAAAAGTGGATATCTCCAATTTTGATCATACGTAGGCTACGCAACCTTTAATATACGAAATTATCATTGGAAAGTTTTATTATTATTAAAAATAAAACCTTTTTAATTTAGACATAATTTTATAATACCAATAGAATCTAAGTTATTATCACATATATATATTTAAATTGAGGTCTGGGAAATGGGTAGTTGGTTGTTATTTGTTACGCTGTTGACCTAGGTGGTTTTGGGGTAAAGTTCTCGCCCTAGGGCCCAATGATCGTGGTTTCAAACCCAGCTGAGGTCAACGGATTTTTCTTGAGCGAAAAATATCCTTGGCATAACTTCCTTCGGAGGGGGAGTAAAGCCGTGGGTCACATATCAATTTGTGGCATGTAAAAGAACCCTGGAAGGTATGTGAAAATACCTTTCCCGGAAAGATTTGTAGGCCCTTTCACTCTCGCTCATGGAAATTCTTGTGAGCTGATATACTCATTCGGTTTATAAAGTGCACGATAGATACCTCAAATAAATGAAAAATGATTGCTCGGTCTTTGGTGAAAAGTGATGTTCTTTTTTTCTCAATAATATATTTCTATAAAGTGTATCCTATCTCATTTATGATCTTTTGTGAAATGTGATGCTCTTTTTTCCCATTATATATCTTCAACTATGTATATTATTTCGTTTCGCAGATCTTGCTTGTTTTAATTATTTCATCCATTTTTTTGGTAAAGGAGAGAGAAAGTTTGCGTGGTGCACCGTGCCATTTATTTGAAAACCGTTCTTACAATTTTGATTAAATATCGCCAAAATAGAGATGGCTTCAAAATTAATAAGTCATACTTCATACTAGTTTGCATTAGAAATTTTCTGTTAAAAAGGAACAATTTTTAAAAACATAACTGCCATAAAGATTTTCTTTCAAGGCTATTTGAGTGGATTCTTGTGTTATCTCGCTTGACAGATATAAACTCGTTACGTACTCGTACTTTTAATGGGAGACGACGACATTAAATTATTCGAACGGTTCGCGATCCTTGGACTGCACGGCTATTATTTGCCCGTTATCTTATAACCTCTGTTTGAATCAATCTATTTTCCGTAATTTAAATGAATATGTGCTATCAAACGGAAAGATGAAACACATTGCATTTTAATTTAAATATTACATTAGTTAATCCTCGTAACATATTTTACCATGTTGTTAAAATAAATTGTAGGTACAATGATTTTAGTGTAATATAAGATGACGGGAAAAGTAGATTTAAAAGCTCTACGAGGGGGGGATAGTAAACCAAACACCGCAACGAGGTCTCATGAGGACGTGGCAATGACTTAAGGCTTCCGCCCTTGGATCCAAGGGCGTAGGAGGGCTGCATCGGCATCCTTGGTGACAATTCAAAAGCATATACACGTGTCCATGTCCTTGCAGAAGCAACTGACAAGGGTACATGTCAAGGCGACGACGCATAAGTTGAGAATTTGGATACAGCCTATATTATTTAAATGTACGCAATTGTATTAGTTGATGGGGTACTTAGTCGTGAAGAATGGTGAAATTGTCCTGTTAAGAACAATACTTAACGATGAATACAGAAATAATCAGTATTGCTCACTGTTGTTTCGCGAAAAATTTTCAAAGTCAGTTTTTAAAAATACGAATCACTAAACTTATTGTGTGCGACAATTTATATGCGTGTATGTATGTTACATACCCCAACAGTAAAACTATCAGTTTCGTGAAGTGTGCACATTTCGGCTTATTCCATGAATTGGCTTATTCACCTAGCCATTTCATGAAATGGGCAAAAATTGCATTAACTCTTGCCCATTTCATGAGCTGCAACTTATGGTACCATCTAATACAAGTTTAAACTATAATTTGTTTTAAGATATTATATTAAACTAACCCAAGCTAACTTAAACTAACCTTCCATTTTAAAATGATTAAAACTCAAATTAACTTCAATAACAAACTTGTTCTTCGCGTGTCCATTGCACGTACCAAGCAAAACCGCGTCCAGTTCATGAAATGAGTAATGAGTGGAGCTGCTCAATTAATGAAATAGTCAGTTCATGAACTGTACAGCACAAACTCTGAAAATTCATGAACTGGAATAATTTTTACCCAGTCCTTGAAATAAACAAGCGAAGAATACACTTCACGGAATGAGCAGAAATTTGCCCTATTCATGAAATGGCCAATTTCACTTTTGGGATGTAACATATTACATATTTAAATACTCATTTAAATATTGTTTGACGTTGTGTTCTAGCATGATTATAATTAGTTCAATAAGTTTAAAAAGGTTATTTATTGGTTGGTAATCATTCAAAGAAACGGTATAGCTATATTTCGTGGAATTAAATCGCGTAAACATATAATGTAAATATGTTTATTGAAAATTATTTAAAAATCCATACGAAAAATCAAACCCATATTTTCCTTATAGCTATAAAGTAGTATCGCTAGTAGGCCCTGCTAAGGGCCAGATTCATAATCAACCTAGTATTCCTAAAGTGCAGCGCTTTAACTAATACAGGACGACACCTACCTAAACTCAAATAGAATGGGCTAGTTTTGAATATTAAACTGGACTATTCCATTCTGGTCTACGTAGGTGTCGTCCAGTATTTAGTAGAGATGTCACAATACCTGTTTTGCTCGATTCAAATTATCGATTAAGTTAAGTTAAGTTCAACCTTGATTTTTCGATTCTTGATTTCTATTCTTGAATATTACCTATTTCATTATTTTTCCACCCTCATATATAAACATATTTAATCAACTTCATAACATAGCAAAAAAAAACAACGTATTTTCACCTAATAAGGTCGTTAATTGAAACAAAATATATATCAATTAACAACAAATAAACTGCTATAGAAATAATCGATGACTACTCATTCTGAAGTTTTCCGTTTTGCCTAGTTGTTAGTACTTTCATTAGCTAGGAATCGGAAGTATCGAGAATAGTAAAATTAAGATTGATTCTCGATTATTTCGATACCATTAAGACTCAAGGGTATCGAGGTTTCTAAGAATTGAGTTTGACATCACTAGTAGTTATTATAGCGCCACACTTGAAATGCACTAAGTCTGATTATTAAACTAGCCCTAAGTATATCTGATAAAGATAACGGTCTGTGGCGTGATCAGGGGCAATGTCAGTTATAACCAAATCCTTGACCCTTTGAATTTGATATCGAGATAACTCCCAAGAAAGCATGGATTCCTAATATCTCCTTCTTAACAGCTTCCAATTAGTTGAAGGGTGGGGGATGAGGTCAGGGAATGTTTTCTCTTTTTTCTCTGCAACACCTTGGAGTATGGCCAAAACAGATAAGAGTTCTTAACCTATTAGCAAACCATGCCTCGTGTAGTATCATCTAAATGGTTTTTAACTTCCACTATTACCACTAATACTAAGAGACATGACAAATCATATGGTGTAATATAGAATAAGAGTATTAATTATTATATACGTTTTGTTTTGTGATCAAAGACATATAGTAGATACTAAAGACAGTAATAAATTTCCCTTTGAATTTTATTTTAGGTTCAGTATATGTACTATTTTAAATCAAATCTTGATATATTATAGTATATTTTAGTAAATATATTTATTTATATAGAATGTACTAGTATATTTCATATCGCAATTTTATATATTATTGTATATTTTAAATTATTATACTTTAATATACTTGTTTATCTTAATAGAGTCTATATGTATGTATCCCATTTTAATGCCTATCACAATATAATGTTTTTTATACAAACTACAATTTAATGCAATATATCTTAATATATATTATATTTAAGCACAACCACAATGTGCATCTAAATAAACTATTTACTTGGAAACCATAGCAGTTCTTTGGAAATAATTATGACTAAATACTTAACAACTTCTAATGTCGCCGACACCAGTAATAATACATATTAGACATAAACTACAGGTTTTCAATTTGAATCCCCTTTTCATATTATAACATATATATGTATATATATATATATATATAATTTTATCCATCCCAAGCAAACAAATTTATACTTTAGAGAGAACTTACTGAATTTAGATTTTGAAACAGTCTTAAAGTAAAATATCACTAGATATACGGTAAAATATATTTATTTTCACAACCCTTTGTAGAGAATTAATTAAGCTCGACCAGCATTTAAAGAGTATATCAGTTATTTTATACGTGTATAATTTAAGTAATAAACGTTTTTAATATTAGTTACCTGTTTATAAATGTTCTTAACTTCTGATAAATGCATGAATACATATTTTTAAATGCTAGCTAACTCTCCAATTCCCAATTGGTTTGGATACAAAATTTTAATATGCATATTTACACATGTCAAAGAAATATCTAATTTAAGTATTTGCGCTTTTAAATAAAAACTAAAAACCATATTTGACAACATTTAGCTCATTAATAATAGTTATTGGGTAGTAATACGCGGTGCTAAAAAAAATTGGTACTAATATGAAAATAAACTCTCCTGACTAATAGCCTACATTTCAGTTTAATCATTTAAAAAATGTAATATGTTTAACGATTGTGTTGATAAATTGTTTCAAATATAAAACTCCATTGTCTTTCTTATAGTATTGTATTGTAGTAGTTATTTCTTACAGTACATAATATGAAAATACAAACATAAATGTTAAATTACTTTACGCAAAACAATAAACACAACACTCGATTTCCTCGAAAATTATTAAATTATTTCGATTATATTTACAAATGTGTAAATAATAAGACTCAAAATAGTACTATATAGATCAGATCTCCTCTAAAACAACTACCTGTCGTTCACAGATTGGCTAATGGTTGTTGCCAAGTAATGGTTTTCTTTCATTAGTTGTCAAACTTGTCCTTTAAAACCTATGGAATAGACACTACTTTACTATGCATGTGGTTGCTCAAACTAATAATGACGGAAAGACTACCACCACAGTTATGTCGAGCTTGGTTTATCCACAAGCCTCTTTTGGGCGTTCGCATATTTTCTTATTGACACATGTAATCCTCAATCACGTAAATAGTTTAGACATATTTCTGCATACAAGTTAATTATTTCAGATAACATCTGATGAGCTAGTAGAATATATTTGAAAAAGTGTTTTGGGTAGTG
Organism: Timema bartmani; assembly: GCA_902151455.1. Classification (NCBI taxonomy): domain Eukaryota; kingdom Metazoa; phylum Arthropoda; class Insecta; order Phasmatodea; family Timematidae; genus Timema; species Timema bartmani. The sequence goes on along the minus strand of CABFWB010002577.1, from coordinate 18,185 downwards.
GTATACTTTAGTAAGGTTGGAAATCCTGTCCAAGATAATTTTAGAAATAATTTCGTTTGCTTCATAACTAGTATTGTATTCTACATGTTTTTATACTCTAGACAGGTGCCTTAAGAATTCATTGTTTTAAATACAAATTAAGAGTATGGTTTATTATAATTACTAAGGAAGAAAACAATTGGCCAATATATCACTGAGCAATGAAATATGTTGAACGTTGAAAATATGATGTAAATAAAAAATGAAGAACAGTTTTAAAAGTGCGTAGCATCTAAGCTTTCTTTTAACGTGAAATAAATTTATTTTACAGCTCCCATTTAATACTATGGACCCTTCTTTCATGGTGTCTGCTTTGTTGGGCCAGAGTTCATACGTTGTCATAGTTCACCGCTTGCACGAGCGTTATAAAATAAAGTTAGGCGCCACGCAAGCTATCAACACTTTCAATGCTTTTATTTTATACTAATATTTTAAGAAAAAAAATTTAAGTCTCATTGATGCGGTTATATTGAGGCCAGTAAAAAATAAGGCCATGCGTAGCATAAATAATATAATAACTTTTAGTTTAGTTGTTTTTTTTAGTACCGCGTCTTATTACCCTTTCGGGTTATAAGCTTGAGTACTAATTACACTAATGGGTTAGGAATTGGGAAGGTTGGATATAGAGGAAGTGAACCCGCATTTGCGTGGAAGAAGAATGGAAACAATTGATGAAAAAACACCCCCAGCTCATCCGAGCGAGATTCGAACCTAGATCTCTCTGTCCTAGGCAGTCTAGCCCAACACAAAACCAGCGCGTTAGCTAACTACGCCACCAAGGCAGGTTATATAGTTTAGTTAGATAGTTTAGGAAAGAGCTATATGATCAATGTCGCTATACTCAATACTAGCATCAGGGTCAGTGGAAAGGGGAATAAATTCAACCCCCCCCCCTCAGTTCGCTAAATACAATCTAAAATAAATCCTCTGATATTATTGAATATGAGGATGAAAGATGGCCTTAAATCAAACTTCAAATGACTTCTAAATGCATTCAATATTCAAAAATTTGCTTGATAAGACCAGTTCAAATAGCTTTCAGAGGCATCTAGCTGACAGAAAAAAATCAAACTAGTGATTCTCTAACTATACACATTTCGAAAATTTCTAGGAGACGACTACTCCAAATAGCTTCTAGATGCTAGTATGCCATAGTAAGACGTGAGGCATAGCAAAAGAGAAAATAAAGAAGGACTCATTTGGCCTAAATTTACAAAACACAATGCTTAGGCCTATTGGTATGTAAATATTTTTCAAGATAAATTCTACATTTATTATTGTGCAAAAATTAGATACCCTAATCAAGATTTAGCTAGATTGGCACCTTAGAACAGGCTGTGATTGGCTGCTATAAATAGCTCTGGCTCTCTGATTGACTGTTATTTATAGCACTGGCTTAGCGCTTTCCCCCTCCAAGTTTGACCCCCTTTCCACGGTTTGTATGTGTTCCAAACTTTCTGGTCCAAACTTGTTCGTTCCTGTCCCATGTGGTTTTTTGCCCCATTTGATTGTTTCCCCATTTGATTGTGTGTCCATGTGAGTAGGGTTTTGGGTGGGAGGTTTTTATTGGTGTGGGAGTATTTTATTTATTGGTGGGGTAACGTGCAGTCCATGGCGTCGGGCACTCCTCCTGCGACGTCCCATAAAATGTCGGCATCACTAGTGAGGGTCGGAGCGTGCAGGAGCATCCTCTATAGCCGGCCGTTTAGCATAGAGTGTGAGCATTGGCTTCCTGTCTCAAGCCCCTGAATCTATTTTGGTGTCGCAACCCTCCCCCTCCCCTAACCCATCTATGTGGTAATGGGTTTTTCCTGGTGACGTCATCGCAACCCTGGCGCCAGTTTGGCGACTCGACAAAACAAGTCGAGACAGGAATAGATCACGACCTTGAATAATGTCGCAACCCTCCCCCAGCCATGGGTTTTCCCGGTGACGTAATCGCTCATTAGGGTGATGCCTCAAATAGCGAGCATTGATAAAGCTTTAATTATGCACAATCAGGGGCCTCTCTCCAAATGGAAGCCTCAGTTAGGGGCCACTATCCCCCACAAAAGTATACTAAAATAGGTTGTTTGGTACCGTCCATCGACATGCGCGGATGTAGGTATCCGCCATACCAACATGGACCACTGTTGGCGAAGATAAGAAGGAGTAAGGTAGAACTGTTCCAGCGTTTACGTGGAGTGAGAGAGAAGGAGTGAAAACTAGTGACAGTATGCTTCAGCGGAGATTCGAACAAATAACCTCCCCGTCATGACTAGATGAGTTACACGCACCCTTTCTGGCTAAGCGTTTATATATTAACCAAGATAATGTAGTAAGGATGATTAAGAAAATGTTCCAGCATTTTACGTGACAAGGATGACTAAGAAAATATTCCAGCATTTTGTCTGGAGAGAGAGCTACCAACAGCTTACCCAGCAGGGATTTGATCCCAACATCCCCCCCCCCCAGAATTAGATGAGCCTAACATTTAGACAGCGTGCCCACAAGGATTCGAAACTTGATATCTTTTGCGAGGGCTAGCACCGCTAATTTATGTTAGAACGGTCATCCAATCAAAGACTTCCTTCCAATGGTTGAGTGCACCCCGCATTTGCAAGAGCGAAAAATAAGGCGAAATCAAAAATCACTTAAAACAAGTCAACGAGATATTCCATTTGATATAATTATATAAGGTGGAATGTGTACCAGCATTTAGTGCGGGGAAAACCCTATCCCCAACTGGCGGATTTCAGAGAGTACATCAGAACTAGGTTGATGCGTGAGCACAATTGACGAGTAACGGTACATTTGTGCTGTTTTACATTAATCGACTGCTCACCATCATCAAATTGGCGCTTCAACAAGTCAAGACAAAAATAATCACGGAAAACCCTTCGGTGCCAGTTTGCAGGATTGACGTGTTGAGACAGGAATGGGTGATGTCGCAATCCTCCCCCAGCAATGGGTTTTCCCAGATGAATCATACCTGGCGCCAGTTTGGTGGCTCAACAAAACCAGTCGAGACAGGAATACATCACGTTCTTGAAACCGGGAGGTCATTGACCCTGTTCATCTCGTACCACCGCAAGACAACGTGACGTCGATCGTAGGAGGGAGTGGGGTGAATATTTAGGGGGCTCTCTTGGTCTTCTATTTATAAGCGTTTGTAGAGCGGATCAAGATGGACAAGTTACAGCAGCTGGTAAATATTGTTGACTCTATGCAGGCCATAAAATTGTGTGATCTAATCATCGATCATAAGTATGCGGTGGATAAATTGAAAGCGGTCAATACAAAGTTCGGGGGATGCCTAATAGCCTATCTAGATGGCGAGTTTTCTGTATTTTTACAGGTGAGGACGTGTATGATCTTAGTAAGGAATAACTGATATTTACCTATGCCAGAGTAAAACCCGGTTCACCTACCATTGTGAACTTTGAACGCATTTAAGAGACAGGCAGAAGAGTCAAGCAGTTAACAACAACATCGGGAAACTGGGCAATAAATATAAGTGCACAAGTTAAAGACGTGTAATACCGTATTGCACTGGTATAAAGACAGTGGACAGGTAAAAGACCCTACAAACCATTCAGCACGTTTAGCGGTTAGGTACGCTCATCATGCTTAGAACCGGCTATATTAATTTAATGTTTGTGGGTCATAAGATTGTGGGGCTTGCCTATATGACAGCAGAAAATATTCACAGTGTGGCTGTGAGCGATAGACATGTAATTTAAAAAGTAATGAACCACGACAGAGGTGTACCACAGGAGTGAGGCTACATCGAGTTCTGTGACTCTACCTATCACACGATAAGAGTAACTGAAGTACTACCCTACAAGAGAATCGAGGAGTCTTATCTGTGTGATATGAAATCTGCCGTTTACAATTTCCGCAAAAAGGACGTTGTGGCCGTATTTCCCAGATCTTCACCACCTTTCCAAGCTCCACACCACCCTCCACCACCCTTCACGACGCCGCAGCCAGCCCCCCCCCCCCAGAGTCACCAGCTTACCCACCACCATAGGTCACCTGAGTACTCACCGTCAGAGTCGTCTGCCTACCAGACATCAGACTCAGCAGAGTACTCACAGCCAGAGTCACCCACATGCCCACCATCAAAGGCGGAGGAGGTTAAGTCCGAAGAACCCATAAATTTCTAGGATTTAATAATGTACACAACTTATTTAAATGTTAACATTATGGGTGAAACGCCCTATGACTACATAAACTGTTTGGTCAGTTTCGGTAACATCTTCCTTCCAAAGTCTGCCTGTTATTTGGATTGTAAGCGATTTAAATCTAAACCAAGGTGTATGACATATTTCGGAGGACAAAGTGTGATGTTTAAAAGTGAATTAAAAATTAGGCGTGCTCGTGTTTCCGTGGCCTTACTACTTACTACTTACGTTACTATTCTCACAAACTCTGCTGACGTCATTGGAACTAGCGGCGACATATTGGTGAAATATTTTCGATATTTTGAAAAATGTTTTTAAGACTAGGACTGGTACAAAATACAATCCACCGCTGTTAATTTATCACTATGAAATGTTGAACCAACATTTCACCAATTATAGATTTTCATCCATGCCGGGTAAACACTTTGAATATAATTGCTCCAAGCATATTTTATTTTCTGCAAACTTACGCGTGTTTTTTGTTCTTTAAATACTACAATAAATATATTACTTTTAAATTTCAAACTACTTTTGTTATTAATATAATATATTAATACAATGTTTCCTAAACGTAGTTTATTTAACTGTTTAATATAAATGATACCAACATTCACAAAGTGTGTGTAATAAAATACATTTGAACCCTAGGATAGGTACACAATACAGTCCACGGCAGTTAATTTATCACCATGAAAGGTTAAACCAACATTTCACTATTGAAAGATTTTCATCCATGCCAGGAATCGAACCCGAGACCCTTGGCTCAACATACAAATTATCATGTGCATGTATAGGATTTTTCTATCATTTTAATAAGTGGCTAAATCAACAATATAATTTATCCAGTTAATTATTATGTCGGTATATTTGAATGCCTGTAAGAAATATCAGTATACTTAAAACACATTGAAACAAATGCAAATGAAACACTAGCTCTATATTATTTTCGTTTTAAAATCATATACCATATAAATGCTCAGCAGAGCGCAGATTTTTTCTGCTCTAATTTGACGGTTTATAGATGCCAACGCCATCTGTTAGCTCGAAACTTTAACTATGATCTCGACAGGTAAAGAGGTTTACCTTCACCACCACGCTAATGATACAAGAAATCTATCTTTAAATAAGGTATTGAGTCGGGAATTTGAAACATGTCTTAAACCATGGCTTCCATGTAACACAAATTGGTAAAATAGATATTGATGTTAGAAAGTAATTTTATATTTAGAGTGGTATTTTTTAAGTGTCAGAATTAAAGTTCTATTGGTAGAAATAATTTTGTTTTAGAATTCAATAAAACCTTTTTTCATTGAATATAATAATTTAATATAGATCCGTTACTGTTTTCCAGCCTTAAGTTCGAGTCACTTTTTTATTCATAAATTCGTATAACTTAAGACTACGACATGCACAAAATACAGTCCGCTAGTGGTTCATTTATAAAACCTACATTTTTAGCCATGTCGGGAATCGAACCCGGGACCATTAGTTTCGTAGACAGACATTCTTGAACGAGCTAAGGTGGTGACCGAATATCTTTAAAAAAATTGATCCAGCACATTGCAGACGTGAATTTAATAAGTGGCTAAAGCGACAGTTATAATCTTCAATCTCCTTTTGGATTCGGATGTAATGACTAAAATAAAATAAAAATAACCTTTTATACTCAACTATGAATATAAGAGTTAATATTCTTTTTGGTTAAACTTGAAACGGTCATAATATATGTTATACTTATTCTCTGACAATTTTTATTTAAACTCTTTATGATCTATATTTTAAGGTTATTCTTCAATTCACCGTATAATCTGGTAATCTTATATGCTTTCTAGTTTTACTTTAAAGTATGTACCTGATTTTTCATTCATTTAAACCTATTTATAATTTATTCTTAGGCGTTCCTTTCAATTAATTAATATCATAACTCTCCTTAATAAATCACCATGAATTTAATTAATCTTGAAACGGTCATCTGACAAAAGGTTTTGGTATGTCAGCGAAACAACGGTGGTTTGGGGAGGAGAGAAAGCAAATAAATCTTGTGTAATAAGCTGCTTATTTATAAGCTAGTGGCTATAGTATTGTTACTTGTAGATGGTACATTTTGTACTTATTTATAATATGTTCTTTAAGAGATAGTTTTAGTAATGAAAGAGTGGCGTCCAATTCACACCAAACATCGGGCATACCACTGATCGTCTTTCCAGGGCCTGTGACAGGCTCCGAAGAGATGAAGCCTACCGCTGGGGGCAGAGCACCGACCGTTTCTAGGAGATTGTCCAGTACAGGGCTTTCAGGGGACGGCACCCACACACAAGCTGAAAAATCCATGGTGGGCGGTAATTCGTAAATTCATATTGATTATTATCGAGGGGAAAAAACCATTGCCAATACTTTAATATCCATAGCAGAACGCTAATTACCCATGGACCAGTTGTTATCCGCTAGACAAATTCCATCTTCACTAAATAACTCCAATGGGTCTGAATTATTGGGGAACACCGGTTGAATGATAGCGCTAGGTGCTAGGGGTTCATCTTCTTGACATTCTATCAAAGAAAGAAATACCACTGTATATCAAAGACGTAATAAGCAAAATAGTTACCATTAAAATATAAAAAACAGTTTAAAACATACCTGAATTTATCCAATTTTCCAGTGCGTCTAAACGCATTTTAATGTTTATCTGACTTTATTATGAATTATAATGACCGAATGTAATGATTTCAGGGTCTATTTATAGTCGATTCAATGGGGTGAGCCGCATGTAAAGGTGTAAGCTTCTTATTGGCCAATAATATGGTTTCCTCACAGGTGGTTGGCCGATTCATGTAAAACAGCACGGATTTAACGTTACGCGTCATTCATGCTCACGCATTCACTGATTATTGATTTGTTCCGAAGCATGTAAAGGTCAATAATTTTGTATTCTCATCGGTGAATGGGCGAATCTTGTAAAACAGCACAGATTTACCGCTACGCTTTAATCGTGTTTCAGCATCCGCTGAGTATGGATGTGTTTCTCCCTCCCCCAGCTAGATAAGGGCACAATATGCTGCGAAGGACCGCTATCCACCCTCTGTGGTCGTGTTTATTTTTTCAACCACGCAAATGCTGGTACACATCTCGCCCTGTGACGGAAGGCGGTAGGGGTTCAAATTCCTACTAGGGTTGATAGGTCAACAAAATAAATATGATTATTTCAAACAAACGCTAATTATTAATATGTTAATACATTAATAGGACGTTGATTTCAGATAAGACCTTGATGTAACTCAACCTTTTCATTAAATCTAACTAACTTTCAATTTATATAATTTAATCAAAACTTTTCACTGAAGACGTTAACTTTATTTTAACTTGTTGTTTAAATAAGGTTTTTTTTCATTTTTGTATTAAACCACGCTTACATTGGAATTTTAATGTGTTATGAATGATAGTTTGACCATTTGACTCTTTTAAATGTCCCATTGTTGAGTCAATGAAATATTTTAAATTTAATAAATTTTGTTATGAGATAAGTGTTATTCCAAGAGTGTAAATAAATTGTCCAGGGTCTTTCTGTTGTACAGGGATTCATCCTTAGTATTCACATTTATAAATTCTTTAATTTGAAATTATATCATATCTAAGTCTTAAATAATTTTATTTATTCACTCGATACTTAAGATTGATTTAGAATTTTTTTCTAAAATGTTTTTAATACATTAGTGTTCGTAGAGTTTTTCCCGTTTCCCTCCCACACAAATACGGGTACATCCTGATATCTCTCTTAAATGATTAACAAACACTAACTTTATTATTCTCGTGCCTGCCACTTTAGACAGAAATTTTAATTTCAACTCATTCGGAGAAAGATATCAAGGCTCGAATCCGTGTTAGCAGGCAGGATATCAACAAACGTACATGGTGAACGTAGAAATACAACAATATGTTTAAATAGGGATTGTTTGCGAAAAATCGTCCCCTGAATGAGCTTTAGAAACCACATCTGAACCGAGGCCTTCATAAATCGTTCATGGAGCGCTACGAGCCGATGTTTCAAAGGAATTTCCTGTGACACCTTTATGTCAAGGGGTATGGCGGGTTAATGACTCTTTAATAGGGTCATTACTATCTACTTTCAACATTTGTGACTAAAATAAACAAGTTTAGTCATACTGGTGGCTCCAAAGCACAAGTCAGTTACAACACATTTCAGCCCCCGGGGCTATTCGACACACTGAGCTCATGAGAAGGGGTGGTGGAGGGAGGGGTAAAGTGAAAGAAGATCCAACAGAGTTTTGCGGCAGCGAGCCAATGCTCACACCCTATGTTAAACGTCCGGCTATAGAGGATGCTCCGGTACGCTCCGACCCTCACTAGCGATGCCGACATTTTATGTGACGTCGTGGGAGGAGTACCCGACGCCATGGACTGCACGTTCCCCATCAATAAATCAAAAACTCCCACCCAAAACCCTAACCACAGGGACACATAATCAAATGGGCCAAAATTCAAATGGGTAAAAAATTAAATGGGACAGGAACGAACAAGTTTGGGCAGGAACCAACAAGTTTGTAACACAAACAAACCGTGAAATGGGGTCAAACTTGGAGGGGGAGGGTGAAAGCGCTGAGCCAGTACAATAAATAACAGCCAATCAGAGAGCCAGGGCTATTTATAGCAGACAATTACAGCCTGTTCTAAGGTACCAATCCATCTACTTCAAGATGGCACCAAATAAAGTCTGTAATAACAATATGTTGCATGTAAGGGTCAGCCCACCCAAGGAGCGACAAAAAATCAATTATAGGAGACCAAAATCAACACTAATAATAGGACTATTGTAACAAGTTAATGTAAAACTTTACGAGAATAAAATATGTAGAAAAGTTGTTTTCATGGTGAAGTGCTTGGTTGCGCAGAAATGATTTACAAATGATGACCGATCTTAAGGTGAGGATGTAAGGGACACGAGCAGTTTCTATAACAATACTTTTGGCCAAAAAGCTATAATATTGCTCCAGTAGAAACATAGTATAATTTTATTTCCATGGTGATATCAACAGTTTCTGAATATCTGCAAATTCCTGGAGTTTAATGGCAACCTTTTCTCTTAATTTAAAAAGTTTGCTATCTGGTGCCGCTACGCTCACTACAAAGATTCTAGACCTGTTTATGTGCGATGTTAACAGACAAGAATTTTCACACAAGCGTTAATTATCAAACATAGAGGAAAACAATTAATTAACTATGAGCCTCCTTTTGCGGATAGTGACTGAGAATACCTGGAGTGATGAGATGATATCTGGGGTGCCCTAATCTTGATTATTGATCACTGATTAAGATTTAACACGAGAGAGCTTCATGGTTGTGTACCCCGAGAGCTAAAAGACGCTTTGCTCACAGTTTTTCCCGATATATTAAGAAAAAGCGTAGGATGAGTGAGCCTAGAGCCATTAGGGGAGAAGGGTCAATGCAGTGCTGACACCTAGTGCTAATAAATATAATTAATTACACAATGAATAGAGCACAGCTGGCTCAATAGATATAGTCATACTAAACGGTTGACGTCACCATGCTAAGAAAATTAAACTCTGTTTCTACTGGAGCAACAATTTATTTATTTTGGCCAAAAATAATTGCTATAAAAACTGCAAAAACACCTACCTTTTCTCGTCTTCCCTACATCCCCAACTTAAAGTTAAAATTCCATGAGCAGAAGCTGCAACACGTATGCCTTTCCGACGCTTTTTGGTTGAGAACATACGTTCAGATAAAAATAAATGTGGTATTCACACTGTAAATGTTACTTTAGCCAAAGTTAATTCGTGATACTCTGTCGGTAAACTTTAAGTTACCCTAAAGGCGCAATTGTATATCACTTTACTGACTGATAGCTTTATAGTGAATATACTAAACAATACTAATTTTTTTTTCTACGCAACTAGATACTGTTTTCCACTTGACGTCCAGTATGAAGACATTATTGCCAGCTTTAAGTAGCCTTACTCTTTCATCACACTGTAGACTATTTTAAATAATTACATGATAGAAGAAGAGCAGTAATGGCACGCAATTTACTTTTAAAAAATTAATATTATTAGCTTGGAAAATTACCACAACACTAGATGCTGTAAAAAGAATTCCATTATAATCATAGACTTTTGGCTGATACAATAAATTCGTGATATATATATATATATAATGGTTGAGACTTTCTACCAACATTAGTTCGCAGCTTATAAATGACTCTACAGCAAATGTGTTCACTGATAGAAAGAAGCCTTCAACATGTGACATATATTTTATTCACCTAAATGTGTACGTTCACAGCGACTTCAAAGATCCTCTGACTATGGTTGATATCATGGCATCTCTTCTACAAATTGTCGTATTAAACAACGAACACTTTATGCAAGACACAAAAAAGACATTTACCAATAATTCGTTGTGCTCCATACCTAAGCTTGGATACGAGATGAATCATCATAACATCAATATAAGAACAGGCTCAGGCCACGCTGGGTTATTTAAGTTTGAAAAATTGTGTTTATATCTACAGTTTTAATGCTGTTCAATATTACATTTCTATATTATATCAAAGCTATTCCGTAAATTAAGTGGATATTGGTATATTCGGTGTGTATCTATGCAATGAGGACTAGAAAAATAAACATTTTTGTGGAATGTTCAAAATCGTTGAGTCATTGTTGGAAGGTGGAGAGGGATAGTGGGTAAAACAAGCATTGCATATGGGCATGCCCATGAGCTTTGATTTAGCAAACCAGTGTTGCACTTTTAGGGTAGTTCTGTTGAAACACGTTAATGAGGACAGGTATAACCTAAAACAAAATTATATGCTTAATAAATACATTGATAACATTGTTAGATTATGAAAAGTGTCAGAAAAGGAGAGCTAGTTCATACGCTCTCTAAGTCCGACATAAAAATAGGTAATACGTATTTAAAGAAAGCTAAGATAGATTTTTTACCTAAAGAAAAAACTTAATTCATACACCTTGAACAGATCTATACCTTTCTTAATTGTTCTCTAATTCACCAGGAAGTTTATGGTTGATAACATAGATAATTTTTGTTTGTCCTAGACTAGCTTTCATCTGATTTCATATTTGGGATTTCAGGTTGAGTGGAGCCGCAGATGTTAACTTCGGGAGCTTAGGGCTCTTCCTCAACGTAATTATGGGGCTTAAACCCTGGCCAGGAGAGTGTGATGCATTGGTCACAACCTACAGACCTTATAAATAGTTTTAGCCCTACCGCTCTGAAACCGCTTCGGTCGTCGTATGGTCAAAAGCGTTACACTCGCGATAAACTGGACTTTTGATGAGTAGATCGAGGTTAGAGTTCCGGTCAGGAAGACTGAGATTGTTTTTTCATAAATGGTTTTCCGCTCTTCCCCTTCCCGGTCCCTCCCTCCCCCCTCAAAGAAGGGTACATTTTCTCTAAACTCAACCTTCCTCAACCCTAATCATTAACGGATTTAGTTCAAATGCTTATAAACTGAACGGATAATGAAATAAGGTGACAATTGTTTTACTTTATCGTGACCCCTCAGAAATCGTGTGATTGTCAAAAAAAATTAACTATTGATTTTGATGAATGTCGGTGTTTTACGCGAAAAAGTTGTTTTGACAATGCCCTCTGTCTACTACTGGGATTATAGCCGAAACCATTTAACCAATCAGGCTAAAACTTGGTAAAGTCTGTTCAGCGTAGGAATTGTTTTCTCAAAGGCCTTTTTCCCTACCAGAAATATATTATATAGTAGGATATTGGTAGGAAAAAAGACCTTTCAGAGAGTAATTCCCACCGTGAATGGAGTATATCTAGAGTTTTCATATTGTTTCCAAGGTATTTTTTGAATTATATATACAACCCTAAAACTAAGGGTTGTTTACTTAAGGGCAAAATGAGATAAAATCAATTTTCTCAAAATCTTATCATATTATTTTGATTAAAATTCGTATATAGACATTGTTTAACGTTAAAAACCAACAAATGGCACGACTCATTTTTTCATCAAATGAAGGTACCTTCCATAAACGTAAGTCTCCAATTTGTATTATATCTCCGCAACTCTTTAAGATACGAAATAACTTATCATTATATAGTTGTGGGACTTTTAAAACTAAGCGACTTTTATTTGAAAGAATATCTTGTAAAATCAATATTTTCTGATTTATAGGAAAATCTATAATTTTTAAATAGAGCTTTGGAAATTGGGAGTTGAAAACACACAAAACAAATAATATGTTTTCGTAAATGTGTAGTATATTTAAAGTGAACCTTGGTGGTCTTGGGGGCATATGCTTCCCCCATCACCCGATGTGTGTGAGTTCAAACCCAGCCGGGGTTAACGGATTTTTCTTGAGCGATAAAAATCGGTAGCGCAGCTTCGTTAGGAAAGTAAGTAAAGCCGTCGGTCCCATTTCGATTGTGACATATAAAAGAACCATGGAAGGGGTGGGAAAATACCTTTCCCGGTAAAATAGTATGCCCCTTCACTCTCGCTCATAGAAATCCCTGTGTGCTGATAATCATTCGGTTCAGAAAGTTCACGTTAAAAACTTTAAATAAATCTATTATTTAAAGTATGCTCTTTGGTGAAATGCGATTTATTTGTTCCCCATTGTGTTTTTATAAAAATGTATATTATTTCGTTTAATGTATCTTACGAGTTATAACCTAAGTATAATTTAAATAAACGAACCAGAAATTATGTGCAGTGCACAGTACCATTTATTGTGTTATATATCCAGCACCTTAGAGAACAGTAAGTATCTCATATTCCTTCTGAAATAAAGTTCTTTGTTTCAATTCCCATCAATATTAAGAATTGTATTATACATCCAGCTTAATATAAGGAATAATAATTGGTAGGTTAGCTTTAGAGGAAGTGCACCTGCATTAGTGTAAAGAGTAAATGGGTAAAACCACAATAATTAATCATCCGTGGAAAACAGCCCCCAATGCATCCGGATGATATTTGAAACTCGACCTCCCCGTCACAGTAAATTCAACTCATAATGATTCAGATGCCTTAGATCATTTGGCCAATGCTGCGAATTATATGATGTTAATATCATTGTAACATTTGCCTTAATGCCTTAGTGTTACTAAGCTGGTTAATAACATCAAATAAGCCAGCAACAGAGATGTGAAGATTAAATCATAAATAAAGGCACCAAGATTCACTCAAAGGATGATTATAAATCACAACAGAAAAATACTACACCCAGATCTTACGCTCGGGATTGAATCTTGGACTCCCGAGCTAGAGTCAGAAGGATACTATTACCACCTAAGCTTAAATAAAAAGTAAACAAAAATAACAGATTATTTGTCAGTCTTTGGATCTTTTTATCTTTTACTTGCTAACTACTTTTAGTACCATACATCTTACCGACATTTCGAACTTTCCGTGAATTACATTAACTAATCTGAGGCCACAGAATGAGGAATTTCTTTCCCATCTTAAATCCAGTTTTTTTATAACACCACGTCTTACTACCCATTCAGGTTATACGATTATATACTGATTACGCTAATGGTTTTAGGAATGAGGAAGGTTAAATTTAGAGGAAGTATACCCCAATTTGCGTGGAGAGAGAGAGAGTTGGGAAACCATTTAGGGAAAAACAACCTCAGTACACCCAACAGGGATCGAACCACGATCCTTCTGTGATTGGCAGTCTAGTATATTGAGATATTAGCGCCTTAGACCATGCAACCATCAAACGGGTCCAGCAATGTATAATTGCTCACTAAGGATATCACTTGTAAAATATTTGTTGTATATAAATTATTAAAAACTAATGGTTAAAAATATATTCAATATAAAGGTTAAAAAGATTTTGAATTCACATTTAACATTATTCATAATCATTTTAACCTTATTATATTGAAAATAATTTTGACCATTAGGTTATTATAATTGTATTCAACAAATATTGTACAAGTCATAATATCATTAGTACGATTTAAACACTCCTTATTACTATCTACTTAGAATGTTTTCTAAATTAATAAATTACACTATTTCATTACATTAAAATTCTCATTCATCATTTCTATAACTTAAATACAGTGGTTCCCAAACCTTTTAGAGCCACGACCCAATCTTTAGAATGAAAAACTTTTGCGACCCACCTAGCTTTAATGGGCATTAGGGAAAGAGGACGGGGGCATTTTTTATTCAATTTTATTTCTATATTTATTACAAAATATCATTTTACAAAAAAAAACTGGTATATTTCTTATAATGAGGCTTGTGCCCACCAAAAATAGGCTTGCGACCCATCATTTGCGATCCATAATTTAGGAACTACTGGAAGTCAATATTTTTCTTTGGTGATCAGGTTAAACAGAAAAAAATATTATTACTTATTCATTAGTACATTATAATCAATGAAAATAGCCGTGTTTTCTGTGATTTAAAACATCAATCTTGCAATAGCTGTAAAAACTAATATATTAATATATTTTTATTCATATGCATGCATGCATCATCCAGCCTACGTTTAAATCATGTCCCCACAAAATTTCGGAAAAATTGATTCACGCATTTGGCAGTAACCGTGGAACAAACAGACGGACGAAATGCCAAAAAGTCGTGTTAAAACTAGACCTCGTTCCACTTGGTTAAACTAGCTAGGGAGTGTCGTGTTTGTTACCAGGAACCAAAACTCTCAAGTATTAGCATCATGCTTTCATTTGAAAAGCTAATATTATAATATTGTCTACGCTACAAATTCAAGCTATAAAATATATACCGTGATAAAAATTATATATTCCAATAAAATGTTATTTTTGAAACTTGAAATACTATTTAAAGCTCTAATTTGTTCGAGAGATAAGTCGAATGATAACTACCGGTACACGAGGTCAAAAAGATCAATGAGCAACATCTCCAGACATGACATATTGACCCTAATCAACGATTAGCTTTTTATTTTTCTCAGTGATACGCGTTTTTATGCCCGCCAGGGCTATCCACAGCATGCACTAGCGAGCCAAAGGCCACAGATTGATAAGATAAGAGTTTTATGAAAACCAGTCCACTATCACCTGAAGAAAGGATGGGGAAGGAAATAAAATGTGAAAAAACATACTCCAAGTGAACCGTATTTGTATATGAAGTCTGAACTTCTTAAAAATAATATTCAGATAATATAAGATTGAAATACCACAATTCCATCTTAGTTTAGTATAGCAATGAATTTTCATAACACCCGCTTCGGTGGCCGTGTGGTTAAGGCGCTACTCTCGCATAAAATTAGACTGCCATTGACGGGGAGCTTGAGGTTCAAATCTCGGCCGGGTGTACTGAGAATGTTTTTTTCCAAAATTGTTTTCCACTATGCCTCCACGAAAATTCAGGTACACTACTATAAATGTCATCATCATCATTTGACGTTTCCGCCTCCGCGGTTCATTTGGCACATCCTCTTCCATTCCTGTCGATCTTTCCAAACTTCTCCCTCTGTAAAATGTAACTTTCCTAATCCCTAAAACTATTATCATAATTAGTACATAAGCGTATTAACCGAACGGGTAGTAAAACGTGGTGCTAAAAAACAATTAAAGAAAATTTTTTTAAATGTAAATACATTAAATATAGGAACAACCAATATGTATCATATACTTACAAATGTCAGTTTACATTTGTAAAGGTGGTTTATCAAAACATCTTTTTTCTTAGACAAGTTCATTAACTAATATGCAAAGGTGAACATGATAGTAATATTAATCTTGTCATAGACACACCAGCTTTACTCCTCATTAATTAATCTCATAAACAACTCAAATAGTATTCACGCAACAGCAAGCGCTTTTTATTGAACCAGCTTACAGAGTACAGCCTACAAGAATATTTTCAATCCATAAAGTAACCTTAGCATATCTATTGTGGTTGCGTAAGGCAATTAACTAATTTTATTATGTAATGAATGTAAGGTACACGCAGATTTATCTAGCTTACCCTGTCAGAGCAAAAGATACATTTTTCTGAACGTCCACTAAATTTTATATTTGAAAATCCTAGATATAAAAATCCAATCCTTTAATTTTTCACGACAGACTTACCCTCAATCCGCACATTTTCTGCAGGTGACCTATGAAGAGTTCGCAACTATGCAACATGAGTAACTTTCGCTGGACGTAAAATTAGTGTCGGTGAGATCGAACTGGTAGACACGGTGGCATTGCCTCCCTGGAAATTATTTGCCTCCCACCCCTGGAATAAATTTTCTCCTCTTTAGATGTATTTCACTCCCGTCTGATTTTCTTGAATATTAAGCTAAAACATGGTATTGCATCAAATTCTAAATAGTTTCTAGAGGCACTTAATTGTTTATAAATCCTGGGTGAAGACCACTCCAAATAGTGTCTAGAGGCCTCCAATTTTTTTAATTTTTTCAGGGCATGACCACTTAAAAGAGCTTCTAGAGGAATCTAATTTTAAAAAATTCCCTGGTGAACTTATAGATAAATCCAATTTTCAAAAATTTACTAGAGAAAGACCGTTCCAAATAATTTATAGGAACATTAAATTTTCCAAAAATCTAGGTGGGGGAGACCATTACAAATAACTTCTAAAGGAGTCTAGCTTCCAAAATAAATCCAGGCAAGGATATCTCTAAATAGCTTTTAGGAGCATCTAAATTTCAAAACATTTAAACCACTCCAAGTAGCTTGTAGAGGAGTCTGATTTTCAAAAAAAAATATCCAGTCAAGGCCAATGCAAATATTTTTTCAAACATTAGCCAGGGGAGACAGACCCATTATTGGCTTGGTCGGCTGAGCCTATATATATATATATATATATATAGATATATAGATATAAATATACTATATATATATATATATATATTTGCAAATTGCTGCCCCCTACATAAATAAGTTTCTACTGCCACTACATAAAGCACATTACACTCGAATGGCTCATATAAGAACAAATCATATTTTCCAAAGGTAACTTGTACCGAATGTAGTGTACTTCTCACAACAAGTCAATAAAAAACTAATAGCCCTCTAACGGACTGTTTGGGTGCCAACATTCCATTTTCAATATTCATTAGAACAATATAAGGCAAAATGACTTCTCGTAACTGTTTGTAAGAATGTCACCAACAAGGAAAATATTGTAAAGAGTAAGCAAAACAATTAATTTTCAAGAAAATAATGATAATCTCTTTTCATAAATAAATATTTCATCTTGCAAATTTTTTTACTTCAAAGATTTGGCTGATGTGTTTCAATGTCCCTTTATAAACATTATAATAAAATACTAATGTGCTTTGTCATTTTTTAAAAGCAGTCTCAAATTAATGTTTGATCAAACTAAATGTGGAAATAAATATCATATGTTATATCTCGTGTTTAAGACCGTGCTTTAGAAGAGAAACCTCATTTTCACATTTGATTAGGTTACAACTTAATTTGAAACAAAATCTAGAAACAAAAAACATATATAGTACAATATTTTAACTAGAAAATTACGTTGAATTACATTATACTAGTCTTTAAAGTAAGAATATGATACCCCATTTCAAACGCTTATAACAAGGGCATAGAAATGGCAGGTTAGGGACATCCGGACCCCTTGGTGTTTGATGGACCTCCCCTAGGTGGGGGTCCATTATCTGACCCATATCTGTGACATATCTGAGACTTGTTCGATATGTCACAGATTTGGCACTTTTCAACATAGTATGAAATAGATAGGAAAAATAAAAACTATTGGTAGCCCCATTCTTCTGAAGTTGTACCAAAAGTTTTTTTGGTGCCTTTACGATAGTAGAACAAATTGTTTTAAATTATTTTAAAATATAATTTAAAAAAAAATCTTATTTAATTATTTGCACCATGTTTTTTTAATATATTGATTTGATTGAAACCAGTGGCGGATTTACCAACAGGCTGAGTAGGCTGGAGCCTAGGGCGGCAGATTTTAGGGGCGGCAAATTTGGGGCC
>CABFWB010002576.1:61536-95308 GCA_902151455.1 Timema bartmani | reverse complement strand
TTTTTTTTTTTCAAAGAGGCAAATTCATCTGGTTACTCGACTTAATATAGGGGGGAAAAAAAGATGAAAAGAAGAAAAAGTATACAAAACACGAATGAAAAAAAAAGAGACGGTATCAAATAATGTGTGTCCTGCTGTAAGTTTGAAAAAGATGCAAGACCAGTTGATTCTTCGTTCTATGAGGGTGATCATGTCGTCTATTGTATCTGAGGAAGTGAGATGCTGTGAAAATAGTCCACATCAGCAGCATCTCTTGTGTCCACGAGGTTACTGGTCCACGGGAGGAGAGAGGGACATGACCAAATAACTGGATCCCGAACAGCATCCGACCACAAATGTGATCTTTGAACCTGTTCTACTATCGAGTCTTATCGATGTCACTGGACTAAGACAGGTTTATAAAGTGATGCCCACGGTTTGAATGAACATTTGATTGTCCTTGCACCAGAAAAAAAATACATGTTGGAGCCCTTATAAACATGTTTACACTAAGATAATAGATTCTGGTTACTTTGGACCAAAGGTTAATAGGGGCGGCTGTTTATTTGAGACAAAATTTGAATAACAGAAAAAGTATTTAGTCTGCAGTTTTTCCTCTTATTTGGTCCAACTTGCCGCTTAGTTGGGGAAGTGAAGGTCGTGATTAAAGGCAATAAAGGTAATCCTTTATCAGCATTAAGTACCTGTGTCAACATTGTTCAGTTGTAGTTCATAAAGAGAACCCATCAGTGCACATTTGATCATTTGTTTCAAAGTAAGAACCTTTATTAATGTGTAACCTTTGCATGACACAGTCACTATTTTGACTAGCTTTCATTTTACATATATACAGTACATTATATAATATAGTTTTGCGTTTAGCTTCAGTAATTTTCAAAATATGTGTTTGCACCGATAAACATTAAATAGGTCTACAGTGTGCTTTCTTTAAATAACACATTCCTTTTATTTTATTCGTGCCTTTTTTTCTCTGTTATCATGGTTTTTTTCAACTAAATGGTTAAAATCTCGCTTGATTCAGGCAGCCGGTTAATTGGGCCAAAGTGATCTAACCTCGATGTGTACCAATTAACAGTAAACTGCTGTATTATGACCATTCATTAAATAAAGTTTAATTTTATAAGTATTAATGAATAAAACAAACGGGAAACATCCAATGTTCTGGCTGAGACTTTGGAAAATGTATTTTATTCGGATTTGAAAAAAATTGTCCATCCTAACTATTGATGCTACTTTATATTGTGAAAAACAAATAAATAATATATTATAAAATTGCCTCGTGGAGCCTGAACACAGTTTGAAAAACGCTGTACTAGTCTATCGTATTCTCTTTGACGGTGATACTATCTTTATTTTAAGTCACAACATAAGGCTATTTATAAATGTTCACCTCATCTTACTAACAATTGGCCTATTGGCTGTCCATAATTAGCTTCATTGATGAGTTAGAAATTAGGACGGTAGAACTTAAACAAAACCTATTCACATTTGCCTGGAGTGAAAATATATATATTTTTTTTTTTAATCTCTGCCACCTGTAAATACAGCCGGGATTTGAGCCCCAACCTATTCGTTACTTGCAAATCATACTAGACGAAATTGATATTCAGTCCACGTGCCTTGTTGTGTGGTTGTGTTACTACTACTCCCAGTATAGTAGTATTAATAGTAAACGAATAATACACACACTTTGATGTAAAGGGTGGTGGGGGGGTTGACGTATAAAGAAGAACCACTGCATAGGTATTTGCTTTTCATTTCCATGAATATCTTTAAAAAAAAGTATTTGAAATTAATTATTTATAATTATATTCAAACGATGTGATTTTACGTTCCCAAGATTGTTCTTTAGAACACGGCTAATCTATCACTTAAATTATGACATTACCCGCCTCGGTGGCCGCTTGGTTTAAGGTGTCTACTGGAGTGCCGATGATGGGAGGGAGATCGGGGTTCGTATCTCGGTTGGGTGTAGTGAGGGTAGTTTATATCAATGGTTTTTGAATCTCACTCCTTGCAAGAAATTGTACACGTCCTGTAAATATAACTCTGCTTATCCCCAACACATGAGCTTAATTAGTACGTATGCCCATTACCCGGATGGATGTCAGGACGTGGTTTTAAAAATAAATTTAATAAATATGACATCCCTAGTATATATATATATATATATATAGTTCTGTGACAATTCACACGATTATGTAGAAAATAAAATAAAAAAACATTTCCTTTATTTATATAAATAGTTCGAGACATCTCTATAACATCTCTCGTACAAATTAGCAGTGGAACAAGTTTGTGTTAACATTTAAACATTGCACATTACATTAAATTACTCCATTATTATCTTTCTAATTTAACCTTTAACGAAGCATACAGAGGAATCAAAGGTAAAAGCTGGGTGACAATAATAAACCTTCTAAGGCGCATATTAGGACAACATATTTTGCACAATATTGTTTTAAATACATTTGAAAAATTAAATGGATACTCTAAATGAGCCTATATAAATGAGTATTGTACTATTTTTTTTCTCTAAAACAATGGTGCTAATTACATTAGCATCCTATGAGTAGGATTTATGATGTGTTTTATTTCTACTCTTTTACAACCTGTATACAGATTTTAATCGAAACTTTATTTTAATTGGCTTCCATGTGGTGGCGTCACCATAAATTTGACAAATAGGATCCTCAAATAATGATGTGGTGAGATATAAATTGTTTAGTAACAAAGCAAATCAAAGTGAGTACACTATTTAAACAAGTGATATTATTTCTTATGGTGTGCAGCAATTTTATATATTTCAACTTTTTTTTTAGCAGTGCTTCTTACTACCCGTTCGGTTTGTACGCCAAACACTTATTAATATTAGATACTACATTTAAATTCATAAAAGGGTGTTAGCCTTACGTGAAAATCTCCTGAGAGAAGAGGGGCCTGCTCTCTTTCCCAAATTAAAAAGTAACGAGTATAATATATTAATGCTTTATTAATTAGGAAATAAATATTTATTTGTGTAAAAGGTGTAAATTTAGATATTGTTAACATTAATTACACATTTGTATTTTGGCTTTAGCATAAATTTCAATAGATATTGAAACTATCTCTGAAACTAGTGAGTGTTTGGTAAATTCTACTTTGAAGCATATTTTCCAATAGACACACTGAGGTATTTCCTAAGGCCTCGCAGCTGTATTGTAGGCATGATGCATACTGTGTGTGCTATGTCGTTGCTTGCATGGAGCGAATGGGTCAGTTAATCAGTTAGAAATATTGACACAGTGACTGTCTTCAACCATTATTATTATAAGAGCGCTTTCTTAACGGTTTTATTGCGCTGTTTTGGACTAAAGGAATTAATAAAATTATCCCTACATTCACGAAACAACCAAGGAGAATAACATGATTTCAATTTTCAGGATATGATATCTAGATGAAGAATTCCTCACTAAAAACATAAATAATAGCTTCGGCTATTTTATTCATGATTTCAAATATTTTATAGGCAATTTATTTATTTTGTGTGTTTAATAGGTGACTCTCATTTGTATATATATATTTAATTTAAAGGAAGAAAAACTTAATCATTTTATCTTCAAACTATGATTTATATTTTCAAATTTATAACCTGCCACCCCACCAAATTTCCAAGCAAATGTTATGGTCAGAAGAAGATGCGACCAACTTTTTTTTTATTCATATATGCTATTTTTATACCAAGCTATACAAGTGTTCCCACTGTAAATTTTATTTAATTTAAATAGCGTAGGTCTAGTATATTATTAATTTGATATTTACCAAGAGAAGTTTTTCCCAAATTTTCGCCAGTAGTGGACCCTTTTTTTGGCCATGACCTAACCAAAGTACCCTTTCCGGTTCTTCATAAAAATAAAAGGTCATGAATTCCGGCTATCTGGTAAAGTATAAGCGGTAATTCCAATCATTAATAAAGCTTTAGTGGCAAACTAAACAAGGCATGGCAGGGGTAATAAAAACAACTTATTAACGTCCATGATATCACGTCAAATCTGGGTTTATTTGTTTATCATTACACTTACTACCACAAAAAAAAGTTATATGATAAATCTAAGTTCTGTGGTATGTTGCACATTATCTGAAATCATTGCGTACCCCCTGATATATGCGTACAATAGTTCGAGAAACCTAGAACAAAACATTTTATCAAATGAAATGTTGCGTGAGAAGTGGTGAAACAAAGATGAGAGTAAAATTGTGAAAGCATTGTGGATTACACATAGCCTACTTTGTGTAAACATAACTATTTTATTTCCACTAGTCGGATTTCTATGAGAAACGATATTTATCATCTGCTAGTAGAAAATTAACTAAACACATATTTATGTCAAACTAAATATTGAGCCATTAAAGCGGTGTATTTATCGCAAACCAACTACTTTACACTCCTTTAGCGGGAAGAAAAATGTTTTTAAATTCAAGTATAGTTTTTAAACAAATAACAACATAATACCATAACCTCACACTAACTTAATAAATGACATCCAGTGACATACATATAATATATTTTGGAGAAAAGGGTGGAAGGCAGGGGAGGAGGATTAATCTGAGGGGAAGAAATGTTCACTTGAGGATTAAATATTTTTGGTCTAAATGTTACTTTTTCTACACTTTGAGTGTTATCAAACGTGTCAAATTCTCACTTGTTGTTATTAGTGAAATATTTTTTTGTGTGGGTTGTCAAGCTTTTTGTCTTTGTTCTAGCTACTTTCAATACGGAACATTCTCGTGAAATTTGTGGGGTGGCATTCTTGTTATAGATATAAAAGGTCACATTATCTGCTAGTAGTTCTATTCTTCAACACGTCACACAGTACTCTCTTTGTATCTCACTGGTAAAGAGCGCATGATGTGCTCAAGTATATAACTGCTAAATAAATGGACACCCTTTGTGTTGTGAGAGTAACAGCAATCAATTACCACAGTCAAATGTAAAAACTATTTTTATTACTCTAATAATAAAATAAAATTAATATATACATAATAAATTAAATAAGTTTGGTATGGCAAGGTACATTAGCAATATTTTTAACCATCTGAGGGAGGGGGAACACTAACACGCCCACTTTCTTTTACCCCAAACAAATAATTACGTCACTGACACTAACATCTGATACATCATGTCCAACTCTAGCGCTTGGATTTTAAATATGTAGTCAATTAAACTATATATCTCTCTCTCCCACACACACACACACACACACACACACATATATATATATATATATAAGTTATTTAAGGCACACACTAAAATAGAAATGTAATCCACTAGTTTTATAAGGGAATAAAATTATGTTGATGTGTAAAAACCTAGTTATACTCACGTCGAATTAATACATCTTTTCTGTGGATTGACTCGGAGCACTTGCTAATCATTTGGGTCTGTCAAATTAAACACAATCCTGAAATTTATGGCCCTACGAATGGGAAACAACCGGAACCGTCACAAACGAAACCTAGAGAGTCAAACCGTAAACTAAACCCACGGAATCTATATTCGTTTAAAACGGAAATTTGAATTTATATTAAAAAAAAAAACTAAGTTTTTTTTTTCGTTATATCGTCTAAGTCGTGAGCCCACGCGTGTTAACCTGAAAGAACTGGTTCGACACAAACGCTCTCCCTGCATCCTGCAGCGACCGTTCACTTGTTGGACACATTTCAGAAAAAGCAGTAGGCTCTAGTTTCCAGTATTTTGACGCGATATTGAGACAGGTTCCCACGAGATTGCCAAGGCACTACTACTACGTACGAAAGCCACTCGTGACAATGACTTGACAATACATTTTCATAGTCTGACTGAGGAAAAAAACAAACACATTCTTTTGTGTTTATGGCTGCTAGCGGATTATTCTGATATAAACCGTAATGGGAGTAGAACTCGAGACTTAGGCCAATATTTTTGTAATTTTTATAACATTAAAAAAAATAACCTTGTTGGACTTACTAAGGGGATTTTTCCTAAATGTTTTCTCGCTAATGTAGGTACACTTCCCCTAAATTTGTCCTTACTCATCTCTAACATACTAGCGTAATTGTTACATATGCTCACAAACTGAACGGGTAGTAAAATGCGGTGCTAAGAAATAAATTAGAAAAAATTCTTTCATGCATTCAAACTTAAAGTCATATGATCTGTAATGGTCACTTTTCAGAGATATTATCAATAGGTACTTATAAAATAGCACTAATAATAAAGTAAAATTTTATCATTGTGATCTCAAAAAAAAGTTTATATATCCTCCAGGGTGATCCAAATGTTCGCCTGTAAGAAAATCAAGGTATACCTTTCACTTTAAGCGAAGGATACGTTTGTTAGTAAAATAAAATTCTCTTCCCAAATAAATCTTTTCAAATACAAGTGACTTTATTTGAGTACGTGGAAATTACCACCCAATTGTAATTTATTTTACTCGCCACGTCTCTTTAATAGTTCGGTTCATGCACAGTGGAAAAACATCTAGGAAAACCGCCCTCAGTGCGCCTGACTGGGATCGAACCCCAATCTCCCCGTCTTTGGCAGTATAATCTAACACGAGATTAGCGCGTTAGACCACGCGGCCACTGAAGTTGGTCACATATAGGCCTATATTAATTTTGCTAAAGTGGTAGGAATGAGGAAGGTAAAATTAAGAATTCAGAGGGAATATAGCTACATTTGTGTGTGAGCAGGGTGAAAAACCATTTCGGAAGGATCGAACTAATTATACCCGGATTGGATTTGAACTACGGCCTTAATGTCCATAGCAATTTAGAAGAAATGACCTTGGCATTCAGACCGCGTGCCCACTGGAATGAGTTTATAATAATTCAGTAAAACACTTCATTTGATCGGCTTTAATTAGATTATACATATAATGGAATGATTGATAAATAATTACACCCGCATTGGTCGTTGCTTGGTCTAGTACGTCACTTTCGCTTAAGACTAGATGGCTGGTGATGGAGAGAGGTTTTTTCCCCCTAAATCGCTTCCCACTCAATCTCCAAGCAAATGCGTGTACATTTACCATAAAATGTTACCATACCCATCCCTATATCCCTATCGTAATTAACGTATGGAAACAGATATTACGATGCAGTTAAAAATATATTTAAAGAATTGATAGCTCTTAAGAACAATAGTTGAGTTTATTGAATAGTAATTATTTCTAAGTTAGGTGGTAGATTCATTACGAATTCACGTTTTCAAAACAATAAATCACACAGAGGTTGATATTTATACATCCTGATATATGCCTGCATTTGAAATGTTATCTTAGCTAATATTTAAAGATGTAAGGATTTGTCTTTGTATTAATCAAATTATTTTTAAGATAGATACATTTACACTGGTTTGTATATTTATTTATGCTTTATTTGATTATTTATTTTGAATCTCCCCAACATCAAAAACAAAATGTTCGTTAGCATACCTTGTGTCAAACGATGGAATAAAAAACACCCTAAAAAATTTGTCGCGAGAACCTTTTTAACAAAATCAATATTTAAAAAAAATAGAATTGTGTGTAAGACTATAGCTACATACTAGGCTTAGTTTAAGGGGTAATCACGAGATAGGTAAACACTGGTGAATGTAGGAAGGAACGTTTGAAAGGTATTTTTTTACTACTAAAGAAAGCTCTTCTATATGTTAAAATTCTGACAGGGAAAAAGGCCTTTCACAACCCTTCCTATCATAAACAGGGTATAGTTCAGAGGCAGTGCACCCACCGCATTGTCCTGGCGAGAGGATGGATGGTAGAGCCAAAATGATAAATCACAGGTAGAAAACCATAAACAGTACACCCAGTCTAGATTCAAACCTTGATCTCCCAGTAAGCTTGTGACATGACTCCTAATATTACTTCAGTAACAATAATAACTTTATAGTAAAAAAAAAAGGAAGAACATATATCCTGCAAAATTTAGGCAACAGGTACTATTATAATTTAAGTTGTTCAGAAGTACGCCTGCCTATGAAGTTGGGAGTACCGGGTTCGAATAACCAACATAGTTGAAGCATTTTTCAATTGTATTTAATATATTAAATTATTAATGTTCTGTATTCTAGCATGCATTGAGAGGCCTTGAAGCCTGTGCGCGCCGAGTATACCCATAATCCTCCACACGTCTCAATTCCGAACAAGCTCCTCTAAAATTAGGATGAAGTCATCCAGTCATGAAGACAGAATGACGGCTGAAGTATGTGAGGTTGTAGTGACTGGAGGGGAAAATAAACAATTTCCAAGACGGACAGACTTTATATCTAGTTAGGCTAAGCCACAAGAGTGACTGATAAGCTCCTGACATCTGCCCGTTGATTGGCGGGTAGAGGATTAGATGTATTTATATCAAATACTTAGAAAATTAAGCATGGACACGAAATAAGACTTTGAGTGTCTGTTGGTTAAGGATCCTAGATTTCATCTTAGACATGCATTACATTAGTAATAAAGTGGTTTTTGTTTCCAAGCGACCTCCTTTTATTAATTAAATATTTTTTTAAAAGTGTTCATGTAAGTAAAAATAAATGGTACGGCACACCGCACAGACTTTCTCTCTCTTTCTATAAGCTCGTAAGATTTCTGAATGGAATAATGCACATTGTATCATCACCACTCCACATAAGAACACGCATAAAATAATATACAATGATATATAATCAATGAGAAAAGAGGCGCATCTTTGTCCACCTAAGAGCATTTCAAACAGTTTAATGTCTTCCACAAGGGTCAACACTTCGTATTAAAATTTCGATTTCTGGTTAAAATTTTAACATTTTATAAGGTGTTGCAGATCTTCAAGTCATCGCATTGATATTTAATTATTCATTTATACATTTTGACCAATAAAAAATGTAAATATTGACTATTGAGTCTAAAATGGAGATAGATCATTGCTATGCAAACATTTCTCCTAAGAGATTTAAGGAAAAATAACATACTTTTTTAGATACTTATATTTAATTACTCTATGGCATTGGAGAATTATTGCGTTAAGACTTAAGTAGTATATGTTTACAACTAAAGCTCACAAAATTGTATTAATATATTTGCAAATATCTCAGAAACTGCTGCTTTTATAAAAATATATGTCAAATAAAAGTTTTTTATTTCTAATAGTCCTACAATTTTGCAATGATAAGTTGTTTAGTTTCTCAAATAGTTGTGGAGATACGGAAATTAACGCTTCTGTAAAGTACCCTAAAAATCATTTTCATAGGAAAATGAAAATAGCCAGTTTATTTATAATCTTAATCAACGCCTAGATACGAATTTTAATCAAAATCGTTTGAGCAGATTTTGAGAAAACCAAATTTTTCTCTTTTCGCCCTTCAGTAAACTACCCTTAATTTTAAGTTTTTATAGACACACAGACAGACGGCATTGCAAAGACTATTTTTTAGGGTTCGGGGGGTCATGAGACGTCGACATCCATCAACATTTCAGGTTAGTTTTTTTTTACGGTCGCAATACTTAAACTTTAATGTCCAAAAAGTTAAAAAAATTCATATAATTGCGTATAGATTGAAAGTTATTGATTTTATAAAAATATGTTTCGGATAAAATATCTGTATTATAAATATATATACATATTTGTAATGCTAAGTAATTTCATATCTCAAATAGTTTCGGAGCTATTATAAAAAATGTTAATTTACGCATCAGACCGGAGCCCTTAAAGCCATTTTGCCGAAATATTGAGAGTAGCCATTTTGTTTGGAATATTTATTAATGTTCATAAATGAAATTTAATCAAAATCGTTAGAGCCGATTTTGAGAAAATCGACTTTTTCTCTTTTTGCCCTTCAGTAAACTACCCTTAATTTTAAGTTTTAATAGACACACAGACAGACGGCATTGCAAAGACTATTTTTTAGGGTTCGGGGGGTCATGAGACGTCGACATCCATCAACATTTCAGGTTAGTTTTTTTTACGATCGCAATACTTAAGCTTTAATGTCCAAAAAGCTAAAAATATATATATAATTGCGTATAGATTGAAAATTATTGATTTTATAAAAATATGTTTCGAATAAAATATTTGTATTATAAATATATATACATATTTGTAATGCTAAGTAATTTCATATCTCAAATAGTTTCGGAGCTATTATAAAAAATGTTAATTTACGCATCAGACCGGAGCCCTTAAAGCCATTTTGCCGAAATATTGAGAGTAGCCATTTTGTTTGGAATATTTATTAATGTTCATAAATGAAATTTAATCAAAATCGTTAGAGCCGATTTTGAGAAAATCGACTTTTTCTCTTTTTGCCCTTCAGTAAACTACCCTTAATTTTAAGTTTTAATAGACACACAGACAGACGGCATTGCAAAGACTATTTTTTAGGGTTCGGGGGGTCATGAGACGTCGAAATCCATCAACATTTCAGGTTAGTTTTTTTTACGATCGCAATACTTAAGCTTTAATGTCCAAAAAGCTAAAAATATATATATAATTGCGTATAGATTGAAAATTATTGATTTTATAAAAATATGTTTCGAATAAAATATTTGTATTATAAATATATATACATATTTGTAATGCTAAGTAATTTCATATCTCAAATAGTTTCGGAGCTATTATAAAAAATGTTAATTTACGCATCAGACCGGAGCCCTTAAAGCCATTTTGCCGAAATATTGAGAGTAGCCATTTTGTTTGGAATATTTATTAATGTTCATAAATGAAATTTAATCAAAATCGTTAGAGCCGATTTTGAGAAAATCGACTTTTTCTCTTTTTTCCCTTCAGTAAACTACCCTTAATTTTAGGGGTAGATATCCAATTCCAAAAACCCCTCGGGGCAACCCTATGAAAACCCTAGATATCAAGTTTCAGCTCAATCGGTAAAATAGTTTAGGCTCTAGTTGGAGGTACAGACAGACAGACAGACAGACAGACAGACGGAAATTCAAAAACCACTTTTTCGGATTCAGGAAGTCATGAAACGTCAAAATTCATCAAAATCTCGAGTTCGATTTTTTTGACGATCACCATACTTTCTCTACCTGTAAGATAGAGAGAAAGTAATAAAAATAGTTATTGAAATGAAGCTCACTAAAAGATGCCAGAATTTTGGTAATGTCCTCGTCTAAAACGAAGTGTTAATAAAAATGTAGTTAGACTAAACGAGGTGATGACAAGTGTAAAATGGTTGAGATGTTTGCTATGCAAGATTAATTAAGTTAATTATTTCTAAGTCCACTTATATCACTAGATTTATACAACGCATCGTTAAAAATAATTGCTATTATTTTATTGCATTTTCTTGAAAGACTAGATATAGATCTTTAATTCACATACCCTCTGGCACTTTGAAAATGAGAGGAATATTAAGAAATTATATTGACAGTAATATTCATCCTCACAGGACCATGTGGATTAAATGTGAAGCCTATCTAGTCTGATCTACCCTTATATAGGGAGAGATGGTTCGAGAGGCTCGACTCCTGGCTTTCTGTGTTTTCTAGATGGTTTCTCACTTTACCTCCACTCAAATGTGGATACATTTCATACAAATTCTACCTTCCTTATCCCTAACCCCTCAGTGTAGTGAAATGCGTATAGTCCAGATAGGTAGTAAGCCACGAAGAAAATAAAATAAAAAAGGCAATCAAGTTTTATAATATTTCGTCATGAGCGTTGTCGTCTAGCAATGGCGGTGACAATATCCCATATTGTTTATTTATTTGAACCCTTGTGTTGCTACTCTTTTGATGTCACGAGCTTATAGTTGTACACCTTACAGATAAATCACGGAAGCCATTTACTCAATTTGATACATTATGAGACTATTAAGCTATATTGGTTTTAAGATAGTAGAGATATAAATTGTCCACCATTAATTTCTTCTAAATGCAACAAACACTATTATAACGAATGTTTTAATAAAAGGGATTTATTGATACATATTTCTTACGACAAATCCTCTATTTGCTTTAATTTATATTTTACTACACATATTACTAACCATTCCGTCTATCCGCAGTCAATTACACTCATAGGATAAAGTTAAGGAAATGTACTCGCACTTGCAAAGAGATACAGTAACAAATCATTTTTTTAAACTCCCTCAGTACATTCATTTATGATTCAAATTTCAACCTTCCTATCATCGGTAAAACGTTCGATTTAATCTAGTAGAGAGAGCTATAAGATCCGTCTTTGTACGATAGGACGTATATTTATAAAATATTATGGATGATACAGGTCTGCGTACACTTTCTAATCATAAATCAAGTTAATAGGTTACAACCTAATGATCAATGCTTGGTAAAACGATCGGTTCAAATTGTTTAGCAACATGTAGTTCGCCCTATTTTATTGGAGTATATAATGTCCACTTTTTAAACATACTTTATATAAACATTACTTAAAAATAATATTTCCGAAGACGTAATACTTATTTAAACCCCTTGGGCTAGTAATATTAATATCGAGCAAACAGAAACGGAACTTACTAATTTTCAGTAGGTCAGGTTCAGACCGGGTTCATCTAGACCAGCGTTTCTCAAATTTTTTTTCCGTGGCCCGGTTACTTTGTATACTTCTCCTTTGTGACCCATTAAAATTTGTATCGCCTATACTGACCTATAGGTGAAATAAAATAGATTTGAATGTCCATACAGTTTTCATATATTATAATAAAGAAGCATTTAATCTTACAAAAATGTAAAGAAATCAAATTAAAACCAAATAATTTATTTATGAGAAGTCTGATGCTGTTTCTTGTTAACTAGAAACTTCACGTTTGGAGAAAATGACAATAAATTTAATCTTAGATCCGGTTAGAGTTACAATCAGTTTCTATATTTTATTTTTTTAGGAAAACCCGTGTTGAAAAGCCTGCTTCACACTTATAGGTCTTGACAAAAGGCATTAGAAATGTTATCACCTTTTCTGATACAACTGGGTACACCTGACACAAGACAGAAAAACCCATCAGTGGTATTCTGTCAAAGATTTTAGTGCCATATCACACGACAGTCCAATTATAGATTCAATTTATAAATCCGGCAATTCTATCTCGAGCTCTACGTTTACTGTAAAAGGGTTGGTTCCCTATCCATACTTTGTCACTATTGATTGGGGGGAAATATTCCTTCAGACTTGTCTCCAGTCCTAGCAGGTGTTTCTTGATAGCAGCTGAAATATCATCCGGCATGGAACTCACGTTATACGCTTTTTGTAATTCTGTTAGCTTTATAAAAGCTTTGTAATTACCTGCTTCCACATGACGGGACCACAAATTGAGTTTTTTCGTGGCAGCTTCCACCTTCTCTTGCACTTTAAATACAGTCACATTTCTACCTTGTGATGTCAGATTTAAATTATTCAAAGAATCGAAAATGTCACAAGGGTAGACTACCTTGATTAACCAATTAACATAATGAAAAGTGTCTTTGAAATCAAATTTTACATACCTATCCATTTGGGGATTTTGGTCTAAAAACAATAAAAAACTTCTTCCTTCATTTCAATAAGTCTGCTTAAAACATTCCATCTTGATAGCCATCGCACCTCGCAGTGTAAAGTGTTCATTCCCATTTCTTTGCGCAACGCAGAGAATATTCTTGAATTCAGTGAACGAGAGTTTCTAAAGTTTATAAATTGTACACACTCTTGCATAGTTGCAGTTAAAAGCAATGACAATTTTCGACGGCCAATTCTTCTCTGTGAATGCTACAATGCATCCATACACAGTCTGATGCCACGGTTTGATCCTCGGCAAAAGTTCATTACGAGCGCTTGCTAATGAGTGTGCTCCATCGCTACTCAGTCCCACACATTTCTGCCATTCAAAACAATTTTGATTGATGTAACTTTCAATAGAATTAAACATTTATTCAGCTGTTGTTCTTGTTATCAGATATTTACAAAATATAAACTCTTCATGAGTTGTATTGTCAAAATCGTACCTCACAAAACACATTAGATCGGCACTGTCCGATATGTATGTACTTTCCTCGACTTGCAAGGCAAAAAAACTACACTTGTTTCAGTGACCTACGACAGTTTCTTCGATATTATAATGGTGCCATCTTCACTATTATACGCTTCACCATGCTATTTGATAGCGCCAGCATATTTACATGGTTCTCCTATTTTTTAATCACTTATTCGAGATGATAACATTTTAACTGTTGGAACTATTAATTTATCAGCAGTTGTGTGAGTTTAAGCAATTAATTTGGATATTTCATAAGAAGCCATTATTAGGTTGTCTGATTGAGTGCCTTGAGAAAGATTCGAAGATATTGTCATTTGGTAGCTATTAATTCTCTCTTGTTATTTATGAAGAAATATATTGGCTTATTACTGTATTCCGGATGTTTAAATTCCAAGTGCCACTTCAGCTTTTGAAGGTTTCATAGGCTCGCTTGAAAGTGCCACATAGCAAATAACACATAATGGTTAGTCATCAGCACCCTCGATGAAACCGAATTGTATGTAATACTCAGAATACTGTCGGGTCCTTTTTTGTAGGAGTAGTAGACTACACATCGTGTGGCCGTTTGTTAGTGCCACTCTCAGACCTCGTGCTCGGCTGCACATCACTCTACTGTTTGTTGGTGCCGATCTCAGAGCTCGTGCCCGGCTGCACACCACTCGATTGTTTGTTGGTGCTGTTCTCAGAACTCTTGCCTGGCTGCACATCACTCGATTGTTTGTTGGTGCTGTTCTCAGAACTTATGCTCAGCTGCACATCATTTGACTGTTTGTTCATACCACTCTCAGAACTCGTGCTCGGCTGCACATCACTCGACTGTTTTTTGGTGCCGATCTCAGAGCTCGTGCTCGGCTGTACATCCCTCGACTGTTTTTTGGTGCCGATCTCAGAACTCGTGCTCGGCTGCACATCACTCGATTGTTTGTTGGTGCTGTTCTCAGAACTCTTGCCTGGCTGCACATCACTCGATTGTTTGTTGGTGCTGTTCTCAGAACTTATGCTCAGCTGCACATCATTTGACTGTTTGTTCATACCACTCTCAGAACTCGTGCTCGGCTGCACATCACTCGACTGTTTTTTGGTGCCGATCTCAGAGCTCGTGCTCGGCTGTACATCCCTCGACTGTTTTTTGGTGCCGATCTCAGAACTCGTGCCCGGCTGCACACCACTCGATTGTTTGTTGGTGCTGTTCTCAGAACTCTTGCCTGGCTGCACACCACTCGATTGTTTGTTGGTGCTGTTCTCAGAACTCTTGCCTGGCTGCACATCACTCGATTGTTTTTTGGTGCTAATCGAAGAATTCGTAAACGGCACATTGTTTTATTTTGTTGTTTTATTACACATTTATCCATCAGCAAATTAAACGTTATCAGTAAACACAAGAAAAAATACGCCCTATCTCGACACTTACCTCAAACTGAACGAGCGGAATCGGTGCGGGCGGGTGCGGGTCGATTAAACAAAAGCCAGGAGTTTCCATCAGTGCGGTGGCCCCAAAGTGCGGTAGCATGTCTCCCTTGCCAATGGTCGAACTACTTTGCCGCGAACAACGAGATTGCTAAACGGCGCGACGCGTGGGGACACAGGGTGGCGCGGACGCGGACGGAGCACGCCGTGTGTCTTTATTAGTTGTATTATTTATTCAAGAGCCCCAATTCAGCGTTATTTACACGTATTTTAGAGTTTCGTGGAAAAATGAAACACCTAGGTTTTCGAAAGTTTTTTTTAGGTGACCCGGTATTTTGCTTTCGTGGCCCAGTGCTGGGACGTGACCCACCATCTGGGAAATGCAGATCCAAACCAGTTTTATTCAACCTTTTTTGTTCGCGTACCCCCAGATATAGTTTATTTTCATCTTTTTACTCCCATAGTTGTTGTTGTTGTTGTTGTTGTATAATGAAAGTTATACATATTTGTTTTATAATCGATACCTAAAATTATAATAGCGCCCCCAGATCTTATGTCGTTAACGCTTGGGTCTCTTGTGTTCATCTCTAAATCTGG
Organism: Timema bartmani; assembly: GCA_902151455.1. Classification (NCBI taxonomy): domain Eukaryota; kingdom Metazoa; phylum Arthropoda; class Insecta; order Phasmatodea; family Timematidae; genus Timema; species Timema bartmani. Next base: position 79,326 of record CABFWB010002576.1, on the reverse strand, counting down.
TCCTTATTGTTCAGTGTTTATCATTAAATAGTATTTATTAAAAATTTTACGTATCCCTTAAGACTTCGTCGCGTAGTCCGGGTCGAATAGTACTGACCTAGACTTGTAGCCAACATCTAACAGTAATTCATCTAGCACTATAGGGGTGGATATGTCATACAAATTAATTATGGGCTGTAATGCGGGCTTGATAAACACGTTCAGATAAACACGTTCAGATAATCTAACTAAGTAATATTAAATTATCGGTAACACGATTAAAATCTCATTAATACTCAAAATATAAAAATATAACTTTGAGGGGAAGTTAAATGTGACATATTTGGACCAAATGAAGTTAGAGATTTATTTAATTAAAATTTATTTTATTTACAGTTACCTCATAACTAAGGTTATTATTCGATGACTTTAAATGCAATCCATATCAAATCTATTGAGATAATTATAAAAAAAAATTGCCCATGATGCAAGCACTAGTGTGGTAAAGATTTTTGTTTTGTTCTCCATATGCATCACATAATAAATATCAAACATATGTATTGAAAACTACGTTAATCTTCTATTAAATCGCTCAAATAAGTAGATGTTTAAAAAAATATCTCAACAAGATTATTGCACCTGTTTGCGGCGCGTAAACCTATTTAATGTGAAACTAAAATCAAACTTTCGAATATGGTCAACCCGTGCGTGCCTGACCATGTTCAAGTTTGAGAATCAAGCCTTAAGCTATTTGGAAAGTATATTTATAGTTAGGATATTCGGTCAGTGAGTTTGTGTTTGTTAAATTAGATATTCATATATATAAAATTATTTATTTATTAAACGTAACGCTAAAATGAGACTTGTAGCTCCAGGCAAATTTCTGACTTTGAAATTATGTCTACGCACATGAACAAGTTTTAAATTTAAGTGAAAATGATTTTATGATTGTTTTTTGTGTGGCCTAACAGGTTATTTTGTATTAAAGGATTTAACATCACTTTTTAGAGACAAGACTACATCAATACACGACTTGCACACTAACTAGTTACTAACTGACTAGTAACCTCTGCACCTTTCATTTACCCTGAAAGATGGCAAACTCACTTTGCATTGTTTATAAAATTTACATGAATATACATAAAAAATTATCCCAAGGAATGTGAACAACTAAGTAATTAATTTAACCCAAACACATTCATCTCTATTATATAACATCTCACGAAATTAATAAATGTCTACTTCCCCGGGATTCTATCCAAAAGTCTCTGAAATTTTATTTGTGTGAGTCTCAAGTACAAGGCTTCAACTATTTTTACCATATACACGCTGTGTGCCATATTTTTTCCCACATTAAGGGCGGTATCTACCTGTGACGTCACGGCAAGTCAAGATAGGATTTTCCATGTTAGTGAATCTACGTTCTATTCAGTGAGTTTTAAAGATATAACATTGAATCAAAAACCATACAATCTTAAATAATTATAAAAATAGTTCTACAGGATTAAGAAATTATTATCTGTATCTCGAAATAGTTTTTTTGTAAACGTATTATTTTTATAAATCATCTATAGCTTAGGCTATTTGGCTTAGACACAAAAATGACCTGTAGGAATCTTCCTGTTAGAAAGTAGATTAAAAAAAGTCCCCCGTAGCATATGTCTTTCTAGAATTGGAAACAGGAAAAAAGGTCATTTTAAAAAGCAAATCAATCTTTTAAAGGTTCAAATAGTATAGTTAATGTGTAAACTCTACAGATGAATAGGGGAAGTATTATCTTTAGATAAAAATAAGACCTCACAGCATGAACTGCTCATTTTCTTCCCTTTAGTATTATCTCTTACGTTGGTGTCTAATTATGATAGTGCTTAGATTGCATAGGTGCGTTAAGCTAAGATGCAACCCGCTTCGCATTGATAATCTTTTTACTTTATTATAGGTGTAATGCTAATTGTTAATATTTCTCAAAAAGGAAAGCTGCTGATAGTATGACTTGTCGTATGAATACGCGAAAGTTAATCTAGTAACTTTTCTAGCTTTATTTTCATCGCGTTTTAGTAAACGTTCGGGCTTTTCATTTGCAAACATTAATCACGCTAGTGTAATAAGGATGAGGAAATTATAATTTTAAAGGGAGTATACCCACATTAGCACAAAGGTAAAGTGGGAAACTATTTATTTCAATCCACCCTCATAGCACCCGACTAGGTTTCCGACTTCTCAGTCAGCAGAAACCCAGATCGTGTGAGGCTTACATTTAGTCCGCGTGCCCACCGGTGTGGGTAAAAAGCATATTTATTTAGCACCTGATCAGTTTTTACGCATATGTACCAATTACGCTAATGTGTTAGCGATGAGGTAGGATGATTCAGAGGAAGTGTACCAGCATTTGCGTGGAAGGAGAGTGATAAATTATTTTGGGAAAACCACCTTCAGTAAGCCCAACCAGGATTCGAACCTCAATCTCTTCTGTGATCGGTAATATAGTCTAACATGAGATTGATGCTTTAGACCATGTGGCCATCAAAGTACTTTTGTAAAGCATTTAATGTGTATATAAGATGTAATGCAGAATAAAGCATATACATGTGTAAAAAAAAAAAGAAGAAGCTAAAGGGAAACTGAATAAAAATTATACACACGTTGCTTAGTCACTAAGTAATCTCTAATAATAATAAAAAATCCCCAAACATTATGTAAAACTGACTCCTCCTCCTCCTGTTAAACGGGATCAGTTCATATATTATGCAGGAATACAACGGATGGCTTCATGAATTTTAATAGACCAACTTTGTTTGTTCAGTAAATTTCTTTTTAGTAAATTCATCTTGGTCCTTGAAACAAATTTAAACCTTGAAATGATCTAGCTATCAAGTGCAATTTGAATTTTAAAATCCTATTCGTATTTCAAAACAGTAGGCTAATATTATGTATAGTAGGATATACCTTTTATAAAAAAAACTTTTTTTACAGTCAACAAAGATAGTATTTTACTATTGACCTTATTATTAGTAATTGATAGGTATTTTACTACCCATAAAATAAAATGTCACCGCATCTTACTACTCGTTCGGGTTGAATGAACCAATAACGATAATGGGTTAGGGATAGAAAGATTGAACTTAGAGGAAGTTCACCCAAATTTGCGGGAAGGGAGAGTGAAACATCATTCAAGGAAAAAACACCCTCACTACACCGGACTGGGATTCTATCGCTACACTCTCTGTCATAGATAATCTAGTCTATCGCGACAGTGAGGCCTTATATTAAGGGTAGCCGACTTCTGTATATACGGGGCCCAATATGAATTATGTGTGTTGGCGTCACAGACTGCACAATGTTTTGTGTATTTGTATTTTGTATATTTTTAATTTTTTTTACAGAAAGAACAAGAACAAATGCAAGATTACAAACAAAAGAAATTCTAAACTATAATAATTATAGTTTAGAATTTCTTTTGTTTGAATACATTTTTCAGTAAAATATTGATGTTTTCAAAATCTAATACAAGTAAATTGGAACAGTGTGGGCGCTCACGCGAAGCAACAAGTTCACTGAAGTCAGAATTGTAGGATAGAATTTGTTCCCTTTAACTAAGTTTCAAGGGTGTACAGAGGTTTTTCCCCAAATTGTTTCCCACTCTACCTTCACGCAAATGTGGGTACACTTCCTATAGATATAACCCTCCTAGTTCCTAAAACCATTAGAGTAATTAGTACACAAGCGTATAACCCGAACGGTTAGTAAGACGCGGTGGTAAAAAAAAACTAATTTTCCAAATAACAGTCTACGCTAGTGGATGTTACCCACAGTAAGATTTACCAGATATACCTGCCCTTAGACTAATCATATGGTAATCATTCCACATATCTTAAAACAATTAAAATAAATGAAACGACAAACTCGTACATACTTTCTCATATAATTCATTATAATTTGGGACACATGAAAATACAATGTTATTTATAATGTAAAATGCTCCACAAATATACAATTTGAACAAAATCGTAATGGTCATGTTGGAAAAACTTTTTCAAAAAATAATCATAGGTAAATCTTCTTTACATAAATAATATTTTTTTAGAAACACGTACTTATTTACCATGCAAAACATTCTCATGATATCCATCATGAACATATTATTGTTTTAACCATTTTCAAAAATTATAATTTTTTCAAAAATAAAATATCGGTAAGCTGCCCTTAAAATTTTCTCATACAAAATAAATATACAATATTATTTAGCATTGAAAAAATCTTTCTCATCATATAATTTGAAACAAAAAAAAACCTATTTGAGACATTTTTTAAAGTCAGTCATTAGTAAACTACCCTGAATTTCAACATTTTTGTTGGTCAATATAAATTAATATCATTTCAATACAAACATAAAGCTTAATTTCTTCACACCTGCCTCGGTGGCGTATTTGGCTAACGCGCTACCCTCGTGTTGGACTAGACTGCTTATGACGGGGAGATTGAGTTTCTAATCTTGGTTGGGTGAACTGTAGGTGGTTTTCCTAAATGTTTTTCCACTCACCCTCCACGCAAATGTGGGTTCACCTCCTCTAAGTTCAATCTTCCCAATCCCTAACCCATTAGCTTAGTCAGTACTCAAATGTACAAACCAAACGGGTAGTAAGACACGTTGTTAAATTAAATGAATAATTTCTTCACATTTTGAAATCACTAGTTCTCGAATATCTGTCAAGGGTGTCTTGGAATTTCATGACAACATTTTCTTTTCATTTTAAAAGTTTATCATCTAAACCGCTATGCTCAAGACAGATATTCAACAACTGTTGATATCACCATGTGAAAAAAATTAAACTAGGCCTATATGTTTGTATTGAAGCATTATTTGATTTATTTTACAAAAAAAATAGTTTTGATACAAAAACTGCAAAAATACTGACCTTAATTCGCGTTCCCTACATCCCCAACTTGACATCACTTGAAATAGTTGACAAAATTCAAGCTACTCATCACGATCGTCGATGAAAATGATGAGTTAAATTTAATTTGCTTATCATTTTTAAGGCGCTGAAACAAATTTAACCAGACGTGATCGATGCAAATTAATAGACCTATTAATAACAATAGGTCACAGTTCTTAGTGAGTCCACGAATAATGTTTTCCTGTGAGATGACTGTTAACATGTAGCTACTCTTGTACTTTACAAGGATCAAAAATAAATTAAAACATTCAGTTAAACTTTTTATTTTTTATGATATTAATTTAATTTTGGCTCTACAGTTAAAACAGTCAAATTGACTTCAGTAACTTTTTATCTAGTCACCACGTCTTACTACCCGTTCATTTTATATGCTTATCTACTAAATATGCTAATGGTTTATGGGATTAGGAAGGTTATTTTTATAGGAAGTGTAGCTACATATCCGTGAAGGGAGAGTGGAAAAACAATTTTATAAAATCAAACCTCACTACACCCAACCGAGATTTGAGCCTCAATCTTCCCGTCACATGCAGTCTAGTCTACTGCTAGAGTAGCGCGTTAGACCTTGCGGCCACCGAAACGGGTAAGAGTAACGTTTAAAAGAGAATGAAAATGTGTAAAAATTAGACACAAATCATATTTTAGGTTATCTCATATCTATAAGAAATTAAGTCTGGCCTAAAAAATATGTTCAAACTCTAGATTATAACCTATTTCCGAAAAATACACCTTAAAGAGATAAATCGATTGGTTCATAAAACATTAAAAACTATAATTAAACTCAGTGGCATTAGAGAAAAGGGATACATTGCTAACGGCTGTTTAAACAGCCTACTTGCTTCTAGATTTCCTTGATTGCAGATCTTTTATGTGTTGTAAAATTAAAATTTATATTTTGTGTGAACTCTTAGCGTGAGTAATAAAGTAAGTGTGTCATTGAGGAGGTTATAGTTTTCTCCTGCTCATCTTTCTATGTCAACACATCCTGTAGTTAACTTTGAAAGAATTTCTTGTTTAAGTTGTTTTAGTTTAAAATATATCTGATCTCACTCATAAATATTGTTCATTTTATGGCAACTACTGTAAGTATGGCTTGTTAGACAACTTTTTGTCCAATATTTAATGGCAACTTTAGAACATAAGACTATTAGATAAAATGCCTTATCTTACCCAGTAGTTTTAAAAACGAACAGTCGACTGAAATATAGCCGCAGATGTTTCTATTTTTATGCATTGCGTCTTTATACTCATCCAAGCCATCCACACATTTACTCTAATGGAGTAGAAATGAGGAAGAAATAATATTTAAGAAACGAGAGACATAGGAGCAAAAATTAAAAAAAACTATTGAAGAAAAACTACCCTCAATACCTATAGCAGGGATTCGAATAATGACTGTGACTAGAAAACCAGACGTGTGTGACTTCTTAGCTCGTGTGATCTCTTATTTATATATATATTTGGTATTCAACGTACACTTTCTGAACCGACTGATTATATTAGCACACAACTTATAAATTAAATTAAATACAGAACAGACACAACACCCAGCCTTGGCAGTTAATTCATCGCTGTGAAAGGGTAAACCCACATTTCACCAATAATAGGTTTTTCAACCATGATGCCAGGAATCGAACACGGAACCCTTAGATCACTAGACAGACACGCTACCAATTGAGCTAAGTTGTTGGGCTCTTATTTCTTTAGATACTGATTAGAAATGTGTTAGTTTTCAGGTTTCTGTGGAAGAATATATGATTTTGAAACGTTTCTTTGGCAAAGCCAATAGAGTACACGCCGTACTTACGGGGGCCTACTCAGTAAGAGAGAAATTTCTGCACTAACGTTCAGATTTAACGTAATATGTAATTCTACCATGGGTTATTTCAAAATATTAATCACGCCAAAATAAATTCGAAAGATTCTTACTTTTAACCTTCCTCTAACAGACACAAGGATTTTTTTTTATAATATCATAACATAAATTTTTTAAGGTAGCCTATTTGAGAACTAGCAGCGAGCTCTCCCCCTTTCTTTAAGATAATAATGGATTAAATAGCTAAGCTATTATATTTACTAGTTACTGTTGTATCAGCATTTAAAGAATTTGAGATAATAAGTTTCTTAATTTTCTTTACCCTCTTTCTTATTGAAATGCCAAAGGGTGGTTGTACGTGAAGGGCAAAAGGGAGTGTAAGCTTAGACATAACAGAAAAGTAGTTCCAGAAAATATGACACAGACCACAGCCTTGTGGCCTGACAGGGATTGATACTTTCTCACTGACCGAGGTGGCTGCCTTAAGAATTTTACATAGGTCTTAATATACCAAATATTCCCTGTTTAAGAAACTTATTCCTGAACTCGTTCGTTATTTTAACTCTATCTAAAGCATGACTTACCACTGGCGTAAATTTATTGATCTCTAATTCCGAGCATATAAAATGATTCTAAAATTAGACTCGTCTTCTTTCACAAAATTGTATGAATCTGACCTAGAGCTCGGTTGACTTGAGAGACATAGAATTCAATTTAAAAACTCAAAGCGTCAAATTTTGCCAGGCAGAAAAACGAACCGAAGCACGCTAAGTATATATTGGTTTTGGACACCTGGAATGAACTTAAGTCCCTCACACTGGGTCTTCGGACTCCTCCATGCAAGTATTATGCAGTAGGTAAGAGAAGAGTTACAATAAAGATTAAAGGGATTTGTGAACATGTTTTAATTGCATATAGCTCTAGACACAGGATGTAATATTTCAACTTTCAAATATGTTTTATTTTAACTCATTTTGGGGTTTGCAGCAGTATAATATCTCACGCGGACGTGGTGGCGGTCAGATGTAACCTATACTCTCTTGGACGTGCACACACCGGCAGCGTTACAGGCGGGCAACATAGCGGCCAGTGGAACGTTATAACTTACCTCGCAGTGGCGGTCACATGCTGCATATCGAGTTTGACAGCTGCCTGCGTCCAGTTGTGTTCCGTTTTTACAGTTCTGCCACTGGATGACTCATTGAAATTGTGTGAAGCTAAATATACCAATGAATACTTGGTGACTGAAAATTCTGAGCGGGCTCAATAAATGGGGGCTTACCAAAAAACCAAGTCGAAACAATTTCGAAACTCAGAAGTATGAAGCTGACATTTTAAATGCAGGTTTCCCCTAACCCAAAAGGGTTTAAGAAAACTTGGTGAACAAAAATTACTATGGAGGCCCTCAAAATTGGGTGTTTTCGAGAGAAAAAAAAAGCAAAAAAAATTGGAAGCTCAGAAGAACTATAAATATGAAATTTCGTACGAAGGTCATCCTTAACCAAAAATGATGCAAGAATACTTGGTGACCAATAGTTCCTATAAGGGACCCCAAAAATGGGGGGATTATTAAAAACCAAAGTTGAAGAAATCGTGAACCAAAGAAGACCCAGGAAACTTAAATTTTGCAAGCAGGTGGCCCCTGATCCAAAAGGTTACCGGATTACTTGATGACCTAAGTCTCCCATAGGGGTCCTCATACTGGAGTGTAGAGGCGAAGAGTTTTCAAAAAACCAAAGTCAAACAAATCCCGAAGCCTAGATAACCAAGGAAATCTTAACTTCTAAGGCAGGCATCCCCTAACTCAAATCTATATTTAATTTCCTGATATGTGTATAGACCATTGGCCAGAACCTAATGAAGTCAGATTTTCGATTTTGGTCTAACTAATTTTTAAAAGCCTTTCATAGATTAAAAGAATTGAGTGAGGAATATGCGTTTTCAAGTTATACTAAAAATATAATTTTCGTCCTAAAAATTCAAGTTAAGTTCGTCTGTTACCGACAGGCTTATAATAGACAATTTCGATGCATTTCTATGAAGATATCGCAGTTTTTAGATCCGGCTTTTCTAAAAAAAAAAGTCATATCGTGATGTCTTTGATTGCTCTGAGCTGCGAAATGATCGTTTCGGTATGTGTAACCGTGATCACCACCGTTTGCGAGGTCGTAATTAGTAATTTAGGACTATTCAATTAATCACGTCTTATTGATAGTAAATAATATCTCATTTCTAACTCATTTAAACTATAATAAAAATTACATTAAAACTATAACATTGAATAGTATTTAAATGTTTATGCACAATGTAGTGCTTATATTGTCGGTGGCGCGTCTTGGAATGTTGCATAGGTACGCAACTGTACCTGTGACATGTCCTCCCCCATTCTTCCCCCGTTTGATAAATCATACATGTGTCCTGCTCTACCCTCTTCACATGAGAATATATGTTCGTTGATATTTTGCTAACGAGTGTTCTAGGGGTGATGTTTAGTTTACAATTCACAAGTACAGTTCAAACTAGCTTGGTTAACTCAGCAACATTCTACTCCATGCCACTGTGGAGTGTGATAGTTGCTAGTTTTAATGGTACTTTTGGTATGACTTTATTTTATATACAAACTTAATAGCACCCAAAATTTATTAATTATGTTTTAAAAATAAATAATAAGTTAGTGTGGATTCATATTTTAAATAAATTAATAGGCCTATAGGGAAAGCATATTCAAATATGTCTGTTTATAGGTACTGATACTTATAAATAATTCAATACTATCGCAAATGTTTACAATAGCAACTTGAGTTTGCGTGGAAGGAGAGTGGGTATATATTTAGAGGAAAACACTTCAATACAACCTGTTGGGATTCAAACCCTTAATTCTCCGCCTCAGTTAAGCGAGTGGGCTTAATATTACTAAATAGGGGCATTGTATTAGAGAGTAGGTTTCTGGTAGGGAGAAAAGTATTTGAGAGATTCAAATGCTACTAAAACTATTAGCACATTCTTATACATCAAGTTCTGTAAAATACAGCCGTCACTTTTCATATATATTATCAGTATCCATAAAATAATAATAATAATAATAATACTATGTTAAATTATGATCATTGTTGACCGCAAAAAAAGTGTGTATTTTCTAAACTTTTATTCCTGCCTTTATTTATAGACCAATATAGTTGCGTATTAATAAATACTATGTGTGATACTATATTCTATGCACACACGAACATGTTTAGTTTAAAACATACTCGTCATGAAAAGTTTGACATAAAATATTCTCAACTCATTAAAATCGTCGGTTGAGTTTTAAAATAAAGAGAGGCACTGGAAAAGCACTGCCCCTCCTCTAAACTAGAAACTAATAAGAATAAACAACCCACACACACACACACACACACACACACACACATGATTACGTTATGCATCACTTGTTGTTGATGAGACGTCGTATATGATCCGACATCCAATCCTACACTGATGTCTTGAAACCCGGAAAGAAAACCTAAAACTTGAAGACGTGACTATGACAAGGTCCAGTTATAGACCAGATAAAGTTGATATGAATATTCAAAAGGGACCAAAAGTTACTGAAGTGTTATTTATTTGAGTTCAGAACCTTATTTCAGTTACTAACGTATCTACATGATGAATTCAAGGGTCTTTGGATCCATTCCTGAATGTGTTGGAATGGCTTTCCTTCCCTTAATAATAAAGCGAAGGTGAAGGATCTGGTTGTTTCGTGTCCTTTCTGTAATAAAGATAAATGTGGACCTCTAATACTCCATCAATTAAACACTCTAAAATTGTTTTAATATTAATACATTTATAAGCCGATTATATAACAAGTTGACAGCAAAAAGGACATTGAAAAAACAAATAAGCCCAATCGTGGGTATTTTTTATAGTAACGTTTTTTAATTGGCTCATTCAACACAAGGATTATTAAAGATATAATCTCAAGTGAGAGAAGATTAGTTTATTTGAGACTTTTTTTTAGCACCGTCTACCCGTTTGAACTGTACGCAGATGTACTAATTACGCTGATGAGTTAGGGATGAGGAAGATTGAATTTATAGGAAGTGTACCTGCATTTGTGTGAAGGAAGAGTGGAAAACTATTTAGGAAGAATAACCTTCAGTACATCCGACCAGAATTCGAACCTGACTTCATCGTAATTGGCCGTTTAGTCCATTGCAAGAGTGAAGCTTTAGACTACGCGGCCACCGAAGAAGTACTCCAGAAGTAATTTGTGCAAATTTGCTTGAGAAAATAAAATTTGGAAAACTACTTAAAGTGCGCCTGGCCAGAGTTCATACTTCAATTTCTCTCTTAGTTGAGACCCAATGAAATGCGATTCTAAGGTCTTATATACACCACTAGGCTTCCTCTGAGAGTAAAATAAGAACAATTATATTAAATCCAATTTATTAGAAAGATGATTAAATTTTCGTTTTTTTTCAATAACAGATAATCAATACAACAGACTAAAATTTATAAATTTAAATAATAACCTGGATATCTCAGTTGGTACAGCATTAGCACGTGTCACTTAAATTAGCGGTTTTCATATCCCTATCATTAGCAATTTTTTTGTCAGGACTGGCCTATCAGATGCGCAAGTTAAAACGTAATATCGTGTTCGTGGAATGAGTCAGATGACATTTTCCATATCGAGCTCGAGAGATCTACTATTTATGGATAAATAATCTTATGCACAAGTAATTATTTGAAAGGTGACCTGGCGGTCCAGGGGTAAGGTGTCAGACTTCTGATCTAGGGGTCCGGGGTTCAATTCTTGTTCCCAGCACAGATTTATCTGATTGCCAAACTCTTCCTTCACCTCTGACAAGACGTGTATTAATCACAACTTGTGAATGTGTGGAATGTCAGGCCTCCACCGTGGTTCGGATCCCACTTTAAACTGTAGGTCCTCCATTTCAACTCACAATCACCCTACCATTGCACATTAGCGTAAGTGCGTATAACCCGAACGGGTAGTAAGACGCGGTGCCAATAATAATAATAGTAATTACTATTTAAATAAGACTCCATCTGGGACCGTGCACTCCTGTAAACTGGGAACAGGGTTGAGTTTAGTTTATGAAATTCCATAATTTCCCTTTAATCACCCGTTTAAATTGGGACCAGGGCTATCCGCTAATAACCCTTATGTTGACGAGCCTTTAAACGTCAATAATAATCACAGTTGGGCCAGACTTTTAAAGGTGATGTAACTCCCAATACAAATTGCGGTAAAAAAGCTATAACAAAATCAGGTTGTTAATATGGGCCTATAAAGGCCTACTGTATATACATGAAATTCTTAACAAGTGCAATAAAATATTGATAGGTAGGTTTTGTACATATTTATATAATCTACACAGCATACACATAATAATTAGGTTATATAAGTGTATATATTACCTAACCTAATAATTTACTGTACTTACTAACAATTTCACTTTATAATATTTTTGTAACGCTTTAAAGTTGAAATGGGTAAGGAAGAATTGTAGCTTAGTGTTTCCCAAAGTAGGGTCCAGGTTCTTAATTTATCAATCACTAGAATTTACTAGCTTAAAATTTTTTGTAAATTCATATTTATAAATAAATGTATAGTTATATCTTTATGAACCATACCCGACAACTTAGATCAGTCGGTATTATGTCTGTCCACTAATCCATCAGAAATGGGTCCCGGTTTCGATTCCTGGAGGGGCTGAAAATGTTATCATAGATGAAATTAGAGTTTCCCCCTTCACACTGACGAATTAACGGCTGGGGCTAGATGTTGTGTATGTTCTAGATTTAAGTTAATTGATTAATTAATTAATTAGCTGATATAATAAGTCGGTTCAAAGTGTGAACGATAAATACCTCAATTATTTATATTTAAAAAAATTAAATTACCTATAATATAATTAATTAAATAAACACTATATCATTCTATACAAATGGACCTATAATAATAAAAATGAAAATGTGTATTTAAATATTTAACAACCATATTAACGTAGCATTATTTTTTTAATTTAGCACCGTGTCTTACTGCCCATTTGGGTTATACGCTTTAGTACTAATTACGATAATGGATTAATAATTGGTGCAGGCTGAATTTAGAGGAAGTGGACTCACATTAGCGTGGGGGGAGAGTGGAAAGCCATTTAGGAAAAGCCATCCCCAGCTCACCTGACCGAGATTCGAGCCTCGATATCCCCGTCCTCGACAGTCTGGCTCAACATGAAACAAGTGCGTTAGCCAACTACGCCACCGAGGCAGGTATTAATATAGCTCAAACATGCATCTCTCTTTTTACGTGGATGCAAACGAAAAATAAATACATTAAAATTAATATGCATGTACTTTTTTTTAAAGTGGTCTAGCAGACTCTTGGTTTAAAATTTTGAATCGATCCGCAAATATGGGAAGGTTGTGGGAACTGCTTAACTGACCGTCGGTGCCCGTTTGCGTGCGCCTACGTTCTTGTTATTTGGCTCTAGTTCATATAGGAGAAAGAGGAGAGGGGGAAGGTACCGCAATTTGCATAGACGAATAATAAAAAGTGATCGTCTCCTCCCCTCCTCTCTCCCTCCTTATTTACAGCCACCCTGGACAATATTCACGCCGCGGTCACCTGTCCTGCCCGGTCCATACACGACCCCTGTCGTGTGGCCTGCATGTCTAATATAAATTTTTTGCTCCAGAATTACAAATTTATTGAAGCACAGCTATTTACGTGCTCTTACCAATTACAAACTTACATGCGCGCAATGCAAATTACAGGTGTGACAGGTATGATTGGTAGGGGTTCGATGTCTGATTTGCTACACTTTAATCTTTTTTCCCCTTCCGTATTCACATCGCGTTTTAACGTCATCTTCCAAGGTAAAATATTTATATAATTTGAAATTAAAATAAATAATTTATCAAGACAAAAACAGACCCCATGGTATAGTGGTCAGTGCTTCTCGATACGAACTCAAGGGTTCTGGGTTCGATTCTCGGCGGCACAATGAGTAATTTTTCCTAAAGGAGAATCATCCCAATGGTCACCGTTAAGTTAGATTTAAGTTCATTCCTAGCCCTATATTTTCATAATCACTATCATCATCACATCATATCATTGTGGATAGGCCACTGCGTGTAAACAACCACCACGGAAAACGTTCTGTGCCACCCGAGCGGAAAATAGTCTACTTACAGGTGACCAAATGAGGTAATAAACTTTCATTTGCGCTTTTGATAGTGTAGTTAGTCATTATTTATTAATATTATCTAAATAAAATAATTTAAATTAAAAAAATAAAATGCCAAAATTGACCTAAAAAAATCTATCATGCAAAAAATAATTCAAACACAAAAGTAAATCAAAAGTTATATTCGTTTTCTTCAATTTAATATTTCTTGCAGTGATCTCTTAGCTATGTAAACCAATCCACGCCGGTGATCACAAGGTATAAGACGTCAGGACCGCGATGAGATAGTTTGCCTATGATTGTGGATGTCGAGGGAGAGATCTCGTCTGTGTACCCTAGGTGAGGGGGAGGTTTTCTCTTCCCAAAGCAGTGAGGGCCCATTTTACTTCCTTTTTACCGTGGATTAGATAATAATATATTAATATAATTAATTAATTTAAGTGAAAAAAGACAACCTAGACACAGGAATTGAACCCGGGACCTTTGGTTTTGCGCGTCAAATATCTACCACTGAGCCACCCAGGTTCGTCGTCTCGTATCCAAGGCCATATTTCGCTATTTGTTGTGTTGAGTGTATATGTGGTAGCCAAACCAGGATGGCGTGCGAAGCCAAAGGTCCTGGGTTCCATCTCCATGTCCAGGTTGTCATTTTTCATTTAAAAGAATTTGATTCGGCTATCAGGACTGATCCAGTGGACAGCTCTTCACGTATAAGTTTTTGATTGATACACATGAATCAATAATATTTATATATAAATAAAACACGCTTCAATGGCCGCATGGTCCAAGGCGTCACTCTCACAATAGACTAGGCTGGCGATGACAGGGAGATCGGAAATAGATTAGCGGATTGATGTACTGAAGGTAGTTTTCCCTAAAGGGTTTTCCACTCCCTCTCAAAAAAATGCTGTTTCACTTCATCTAAATTTAACCTCCCTCATCCCTATCACATAAGAGTAGTTAGTATACAGTGGCGTAATTTACACCCCCGCAGACCCTGCAGTGCGTGGGGGGTGGAGGGGGGGGAGTCCAATGGGCTGAGGTGCCCATACATTGGACATAGTTACCAGTTGAATGAAAGTCAGATTTAAAAGTATGCATTTAGTAAACACTTTGTTTATAGTGCTTACACAAAAAATGTTGCTAACAGCAACAGATGAGGAAGTGACTGAGAAATCATCCATCTTGGTTAAGGAGTATGAAGAAGACCTTGGTGATGATTTAACTTACGAGGTAAACAGTTTTAGAGCAGCTTTGAAAAGTGAAATTGAAAATAAATCATCAATATGACAGTTGGCTGATCTATTGTTTCTTGAACTTTTACACTTTGGCATCAAGCTTGCCAGATCTGTGTACTGCTTTTATTTTGTTTCTTACTCTTCAAGCTACTATATCTACAGCTGAAAGATCCTTTTAGAAGTTGAAGTTGATTAGAAACTATTCAAGAAGTACCACGAGTCAACAAACACTTTGTGCTCTCATTATATTAAGCATTGAATGTGGAAAAGCACGTGGCCTCGACCAACATGAAGTAATTACATCATTTGCCTCTCAAAAAGCCAGAAGGGAAATCACTTGTTCAGTTTGACTTGACTCAATATGAAAAAATGTTGAATGGATATTTAGTAATAATACATGTAATTTTCAGTTCCTAAAGTAAAGTAGTAATTTTTTCATATTTCTAACTTGAGTTTTTATTTTTATTCCTATTTCAACCCCTAATTGCGTTATTTAAAATCGTTCAAAAAGTAATGAGGTCAGGGGGACAAAATGTTTCTGTTAAAGATAGTTACGCCACTGTTAGTACATATGAGTACAAACCGAACGGGTAGTAATACGCGGTTAAAAAAAAAACATAAAAATAAGGTCTGAAAGTTCTTCAAAGGAATTAGTTGAATAAAACTAGTAGTGACTTTCATATCAACATAAATAAGAAATTAAAATTAAAATTTGCAAACATAGTTTAAATATTTTTCTTGATGAAAAGTCGTAAATTTAACATAAATATTTAACACCAAAAACGTAAACACGCTGCTCTACCATTTTAAAGAATATTTTGATCAAATTCAAGAAGGATCGAAAATACGGATGTTTCCAAAATCCACCATAACTAGGGAGCTCAAAGCATTAGTTTAATAGTTTGTCCTTTAATTAACTACGATAAAATCAAATTAAAATTATTTTTTTTAAATAATCATATCACTCAAAAACACCTGACGAGATAAATTATGGTAGGCTTTTTGACGGAAAGAAATGTATAAAATACAAGCATTTTTTTTATGCCGTCAATGTTGATGAAATTTTACCTTGTTGTATTAGGCCTATTACATAATATTATATTGCCTAAAAGTGGCAAATGAATTTAGCATGACTCTACTTGTTAATATATGAAATATGTTTCAATAAAATGTATTTATATCAAAAAAAGTTACTTTCCATTTTTAATTATATCCTTAAAGAAGTCTTGGCACAACTTGATTAAATCATTATACCTACACGTGTCAAGATCTGTTTACTGACGACCTTATAAATCTTGTCTTTTATTATCAGGGTTATTATAAAACCGATTTGTATTCTAGCTTATGTTCTACCTCTGCAAATTCACATATATAAACTAAAGGTATTTATTAATATCTGTGCAAAAGGAACGCTCAACATATATTCTAATTTGATTAATGTATTTGTTTCTAGATGTTTGCCGACGCTCAAGAGTGAGTATAAAACGAGTGGTCAGTTAAAAAGAGAAATATCCCGCAAGAACGATGACTTTAGAGATATTCTGAGCTCGTTTCAGTTCAAGGTGAGAAATAATATTAACATTTTAGTACTGATAGCTTGAAACACATTGAGTGAAACTTCGTGTTCCTTTCAAAGATTCTATATCGCCTCGGTCGATGAGACCCTCGATATGTTTCGACGATGGATGGAACGGAATCATAAATCCATGTTAGCAAAAATAAAAACAAGACATTTAGTAATCCTAAATAGTGTCTGGGTCTGATGATATTAGTGACATGCAGGGTCCCGCCTATGTTTTAACAAGTTGTGAAACATTAATTTATCATACCACACCACTCTAAAAAAAATGGCCGAAAAAAAAGTTTTGTTCCCTTTTAAATAAACGACTTTTATATTTGGGTTAATAGGTCAAATTTTGGCTTCAAAGCCTCTGAAGCATTTAAAAGTATGTTTTAAGCTAATATTTTATCTTACAAGACAACAGATATCATAAATATTACCATTGACTCTTGCATGAGAGCTTAAGGCAAATTAAATCAATATCTTAATTGTTTTTAATGTTTTAACACGATGGTTACTAAGGTGAGAGAGTAGGGAACGTGAGGAAAGGTGATTTTGCAGGGTAATAAAATATTGCTCCAGTAGAAACATAGAATTTAATAACCGGCCTCGTGGTATATTGGGAAGAGCCTCTGGCTGCTGACCTGGAGGTCCCTGCCTCGATTTCGGGCTGGTACCAGGGGACTTTTTTTCGAAAGGAGAATAATTCCCACGATCACCAGGATATGGTTGATTAGGCTTGAATTAGGTTAAGATCTTCATTGACTTTAACCCGTCATCTTTACCATCATCATCAACTCTAACCTCAGCGGGACATGGAATGCGCTTCAACGAAAAGGCTGTACGGCTGTATTGTACAGTACAATCGGGAGTTTCCTGAGCAACGTTGTATTAGTACTGGCTAATCTTTCCCCCGACTGAGCTACAGCTTGGTGTAGACCAGACAGGCGATTATTATTATTATTATTAGTATTATTATTATTATTATTATTATTATTATTATTATTATTATTATTATTATTATTATTATTATTAGGGTTTA